>LPNX010985911.1:106087-116202 GCA_001517045.1 Pseudotsuga menziesii
TGAAAAATAGTGTTGGTATTATTGTTATTGTTGTTGTTTTTGGTGAAAAATGGTTTGGCAATCCTAATCCTTTTACTCAATACAAGGTCAACAAGTGTATAGATGTGTAAAGC
This sequence comes from Pseudotsuga menziesii, assembly GCA_001517045.1. Classification (NCBI taxonomy): domain Eukaryota; kingdom Viridiplantae; phylum Streptophyta; class Pinopsida; order Pinales; family Pinaceae; genus Pseudotsuga; species Pseudotsuga menziesii. Next base: position 106,201 of record LPNX010985911.1, read on the forward strand.
ATCAATAGGTGTATAGATGTGTAAAGCATAATAGTGGTCAGCTTTTTAATATTGTTTTATTTAGATTATTAATGAAGTAATCTGGTGATGGAAAATCGTTGAAATTGAGATTTAGGTTGTTGTAATTACAATTTTGATTGTAGTACTAGAACATTTTAATTATACAATTCTAGCATTTCAAAACTGTAATTTCAACAATTTCAACGAAATTTTAGTTGAGCAATCACTAGATTCTAGGTTCAAATCATCTAAAATTTAGCAATTTCAGTTATATAGCATTTCTGTGCATCGTTAGTGTTTCAATGTTTTCTTTGACTTATCTTTTGTATTTTTTTCCCTTTATTTTTTTGGTATTTGGCGTTTGTTTCCTTTGTTTAGGTATGCCTCGAGCTCTATTAGAGATTGTGGTTTTTCGTCTGCGCGTTTATATATCAATAGTTGAGATGCCAGGTTTATGGAATTTTGTTGCAGTTGCATGCATTATGAGTTATGTATGAACTCTGTGAAGGGTCTGGTGTTTATTTTTCCGCTCCTATTTGCACATTGATAAGATTTTGGTTGAACATCTTTGGTTGTTGCAGATCCAGTATTTTTTTGGTCTATTATGGATTACTTTATTTTTTTTGTTGACTCTATTATATATTGTTAAATGTTCGTTCAATTTTATTATGTTTTCTTTGTTAACTCTATTATGTATTGTTAAGTGTGCGTTTAATTTGATTATGTTTTTTTAGATAGGAAAATTCCACTTTTTGTAATTAGGGTCTATGGTGCCCTTAAAGTTGAAACCGGATAAAAGAATTTGCTCTATGAGATGCCTTATACGGCTTTTATTCCTTCTTTATCCTCATATGACCTGTCTGATTCCCTTTGGTTGTGTTACCAATGTTAAAATGTGTTACATTGGGCCTGCAGGTCTTGTTTGTTGGTTTTATTAAGATTTCAAAATGAAGATCTTTGTCAGAAACCCTCGCCGGCAGGACAATCATTGTCAAGGTCGAGAGTTCTCATGCCATCAGTAACGTTAAGGCCAAGATTCAGGAACAAAGGGATCCCCTCACTAGCAGTGTCTGATCCTTGCTAGAAATTGCTTGAGGATGGCTGAACGCTAGCTGACTACAACATCCAAAAAGAATCGACCGTGTTTTTGGTTGTCCATTTGAGGGGAGGCATGCAGATATATGTCAAAACCATCACAAGAAAGACAAACACTTTGGAAGTCAAGAGCTCTGATACTATCAACAATGTTAAGGCGAAGATCCAAGACAAGGCCAAGATTGAAGACAAGGCCGAAGGAATTCCCCAAGAATAATAGAAGCTTATCTTTGCTGGCAAGCAACTGGAGGACGGTTGAACCCTGGGTGACTACATCCAATAAGAATATAATTTGCACCTGGTCCTCTATCTGAAAGGACGTTTGCAAATATTTGTCAAAACCTTTAGTGGAAAGACAATCACTTAAGAAGTCGAGAGCTCTGACACCACTAACAATGTCAAGGGCAAGATCTAGGGCAAGGAAGGAATCCCGGAGAAGTACATTTTGCTGGTAAGCAGCTGGAGGATAGAAGGACCTTGGCTGACTACAACATTCAAAAGAAATTGACGTTGCATATTTTTCTTTGTCACATAAGAGGTGAAATGAAAATCCTTGTGGAAACCCTGTCAGGGAAAACTAATACACTAAAAGTGGAGAGTTCATATATCATTGATAATGTGAAGGCCAGGAGACACAACAAGGAGGAGATCCCTCCTGACCAAGAGAGGTTGATATATGCCAGGAAACCGCTGGAAGATGGGCTCACTAAGGAAAATTATAACATTCAAAAGGAGTTGACCCTGCACCGTCCATGTGGTCGTTTTTAAATTCGATCAGGACAATGCCAGTGTTTTCGGACAAATGATGTATCTACATCTCTATCTCTTTGTGTTAATGTTTTGTTCAGAATATGTACTGATTTATTTGTGTGCCTGTGTGCTTGGTTGAACCAACTATTCACTTCCTGGCTAGCACGACAATTGTAAACTATCAAATTAATTAGTCCCTATTTTACTATAAAGATTCAAGCTATTACATAATATAATTTATTAAGGTATATACTAGGAATGGCTTTTTTTGCTCTCTGTAACACTTTATACCCAAATATTTCATTTGTTAATGATAAGGCCACCCATTTTAAGATGAATGATAATAATAAGGCCATCCATTCTTAAAATCATTGATAATAGGTCATCCCCTAACTTCAAACTCATTACCAGAGTATAGAAACCTCAAAACAAATACATATAAATAGTCTCATAAAATATAAAATACTAAATACTAAATACACCTACACAAATAATCAACAAATTCTACAGGGTAAGAAAAAACAACATGTTACAGGACTATTTCAAAAAAATAAGTTATTTAATTATTATCACCCCTGCATTCAAAAAAACTTATCCCCATACTCTATTTCAACACTTAAATTAGTTTAGCACACTTTTAGAAAATATAACTAACTTCAAACCAAATATGACTTTACAAACTCAAGAAACAGAGTAAAGATGAAACTCTATTTTCAACTTAATTCAAAATTATTTGATATGATTCATTGATCTACAAAGCCAAGATTACACATACACACAAACACACATTCTAAAATCATCTCATTAATTAATCTCGAATCTTCACTTCACCAAGACTTAACTTTAATAATAATACTCTATTTCTCTGACATTTGACCAAATGATAAAATGAAAACTGGATTGCCCCACGTAAATCCAATTGTTGATAATGATTCTTCATATTTCATTAAGTTTAATTTGGCTCGTCGTTGCTGACTAATAAAGATATTATATCGACACTCCGCCCCTTCAAAACTCAATGAGATGCACTGCCGCTTTTACAGTTGACAAGTTGAAACAAGGCAGTGATTGCATCTTCAATGCTCAAGTCGGTGTGTGGCGGTGAAAAAGGTTAAACAACTGTTCATAATTTTGGCGGCCATTCCGCAGGGCGGTTAAATAATTAATTCCATCATTCTGTCCCTTAATTATACACCCAAAAACTTTCTTTTATTAAAATTTTCAAAATTGTTATTATTGTTGTAACAAGTAACAATGTTTAGAACATAGTCCTTACATCATGAAAAACTCTAAAAAAAAAAAAAGTGTTTCACATTCTTCAATGTATCACACTGGTGTAACTTGCCTTTAGATCTTCCATGAGTATTTCTTCTTCTTTTGACTTCCAACTTTAAAACCTGTAAACTTCATATTTACCTTGACCTTCTTCATCCCTTGCTTCATTCGTGGTTGTATCCAACTCTTCATCTTTCCTTTGGATTGTGATAATCTTTTTGACTCCTTTTGTTCAATAGCTTTATAGATCTTCTCATTAACATAATACTTATTCTCCTGAACTTCAGTGTATTGATCACAATTAACACAACTAATTATAAAATGATTACAAATACCACATTCTTTCTTATTCTTTTAATTTTTCTCTACTTTGTGAGTATCATCATCATTACATAACACTTTATCATTTTCATCGTTTTCTTCAGCATCAAGATGTTAGGATTATTAATCCTCCCTTGTCCAAATTTGGTCATATGTCTAAATCGGGAGTCCATCCAGTCTATTTATAGTCATTAACACCATTGAGTCTACTTGACCTAATTGCGACACATGTTTCAGTTACTAAAGTGTGGGGAACACTAATTGAGGCTCACTGCCACTTATTGCACTTGACTGCATAAGTTTAGGAGTCTCCTAGATCAATCCCTACAATTTAGGAAGCCACTGGGAGTGCCGAAACCAACCAAGGTCAGTTCACTTCAGTTAATGACTAGTCAAGCTAAGTTAGGAGTCAGTTACATTCAGTTCAAGTCCTCCACATTCAGTTAGCGCTAGGTTTACTTGACTGCACACATGTGGGGCGCATTTCTCACCTACCATAGTCAGTTAACCATTAGTCAACACTAAATTAACACTTGAGTTGTGTTTTAGAGCTCCGATGAACTCCGGTTATGGTTTAGACAAGGACAGTTAACTGATGGGTCCTCCAATAGTGATTTAGACAAGGTCTTGGTTACCTACAGTCAAGTAGAGTCTAATCACTTCAAACTTCCTCATGTGGATTCGAATTGCTTGTGGCTATTAAAGCCATTGTATTTGATTGTAATTATCTATCTAGTTACTCTTTGATTAATGAAAAGCATTCACAGCTGCAAGCCATTTTTTGCACTGTTTCATTCTTCAATAACTAAGTAAATTATGTGCTCTATCATGTGAGTTGTGTGTTTGTCTACAAATCTATGTGCTCAATTTAATACAAGGCCATTCCATTCAACCTTCTTGAACTTTATAATCCAATCATCAATCATAGTTTCAATTACATTAAGCTCAACTTTAGCTTCATCATCTACTTGGTTTAGAACTCTAAGCACAATTTCCCTTCCACTAATCAATTCCCCAAGTAACTAATCTTCATCAAACAAACTTTCACCATGATATATTGCGTCAACTTCCAAATCAAGCCCTCCATCTATAATAACTTCATTTATGTCTCCTGCTACTACTTATTTCAAAACATCAACTCCTACTACTCCAATCTCATTCTGCAAACACATTAAATAATGCCTAATTTCTTCGGGACTCCATGACATTAAAATATTTTAAATTGATTCTTCAATCAGTTTGTCTTCAGTATAAAACTCATCTTTTACATTATCATAGTCACTAGCTTCTTCTTAATCTTCAACTAACAGTTCACCTACACACTTTGAAAATTTGTTAGAATTATATAAAATATTATAATAAGAATGTAATGTCCTCTTCTAAATAAGAATTTGAGACACTTGTCAACCTATTTAATTCCCATAGGTTTGAGCAGGTGTCAATGAAAATGTAATTGACTAAGGACATTTAATACCGGGAATAGAAAGGAACATGTTGGAGCAGAGTCCCGCAGCTATAGGAAAAGATGCCATTTTGGCAGATAGACAGTTTGGTGAAGACGAAGAGATAAGGTGAATCTACGACGCCGTAGCATGTTTCTAGCTGCAGAGCAGAGCCGGAAACCGTGACTGTTGGAACAAAGAAGTCAAGGAAGACAACAGTACTTGAGCGGCTGAGAAGAGAGAGCTCAACCACTGCATTGAAGGCAGCGGTGAAGACAGGAGTGCTTAGCTACCCTCATAAAGGAAAAGGAGCAACGAGGCCAAGGTATTGAAGACGAAGGACGAAAGATGGGAAGCGGTGCATAGTACCCATGGTTAGCGTCGGGAAGCATGGAAGACTGCAAAGAGCAGTGGTGTGACGGAAAGCGGCTACCCCAAGTACAGATATGCCGATTGTCACTAGTTAGGGTTTGGGTTACTGTTAGGACAGGCCCACAGTGTTGTAATGGCGAGACCTTCGGGCCGCCTATAAAGGGATGTATTTTGTATTGTAAAAGGTTGGCATTTTGGGCATTTTAGGCCATCCAGCTAGTCAGATTATCAGTAGTCTGTTAGCTTACTGTTATTTTGTATTGTAACAATCCGCAGGGATTGATAGACAGAGAGAGAGAGAGTGAGAGTATATTGTAAGAAGGAAATATAGAGAAGAGATCTAGGAGAGAAGGGCTCCAGGCTAAGTGCAGAGTTACCCAGAAGATCTCTAGCTACATATGTGGTGCAGCAGAACTGTGTACCTCTCTCAAGTTATAATATAGAAGCACAGTTCTGTGGACATAACTTCTACCCTGAAAGTGAACCACATAAAATCAGATTGTTATGTTTGATTCATGTGATTGTATTTACTTGTTATATCCGTCATTCATTACATGAAATTTGCTTATAGTAAATGTATGTGTATGTTATTCAGTTCACAGCATATTACAAGGATAAATGCAAGTTGAAGTCTTTAAGTATTCTATATGAGAGTTTGTCTAAGTTTCACCTAAGACATTTAAGATTCGCAGTATAAAATAGCCTTGTGTATTGAGTCCTGTAAGTTGAATACAAGTAACACTAGGTGCGTTGAGTCGCAGCGGTAGGATATCGCAGGGAGGCGATATCACACTAGCTGGGGAGCTGTGGTGCGCTACGGTTGAGGATCAAGCGGAAGAAAGCGATACGTGTTTCTCGGGGCACGACGATGCAATAAGGATTAGAGTCATTGCGAGTAAGAGGAAACTGTGCATCACAGAGAGGAAAGAGCGGTCTCGCGAGTTAAGAAGAGCTGCGGGACGCACACAGGACGCCATACAGAACCTGGTTGAGAAACTTGAGTCTTTGGCCAACCCATTAGGATCACTTCGGGTGAGACTTCAGGCCACTCCGTAGTCTTTCGTCGAAAGGGCCAGTGAGCTAGGGGTGTTGTTAGTTCATTATAGTAAACCCGGGTCTGCCCAGACGACCAACAAATGGTTCCGTTGCCGGTTTTGAAAAAACTGAGCACTGATGTTCTGTTGGCATCCTACTAGAGATGAACTCAACGAGTGGGTTGTGTCTAACGAGAAAGAGTTTGCCGAACGAGAAAACAAGAGTCCTAGACTGAGTACAGAGGACTAGTTACAAAAACATATCGTTACAGACCTACATGCAATATGTTTTGCAACCTTTGGAAATGAGATTTACAACTGGTTATCAAAGTTGACTGACAAGAACATATTCAAGAAGAAAAGAAACATTGTCTGGACACCGGAGCTGATTCAGACCGTGAAGAACCTTGACAATCCTATTACGAGGACCGTAGACTTCTGGCTTGCAAGTGTGCTAGAAGGCTTCATCATAGAGTTTGCAGTTGACCAGAGAAAAAGATTCAGCGAGGCTGAGCGGTACTTCTTCAAAGGATATCGCGGTAAGTACCTAAAATATTTAAACTTGTCCATTAAGATGTTATTACATGAAAAAGGAACAATGGATCTAGTTTCAGATGAATAAGTAAAGATAGTAATGTCACAAGAGTTTGAAAGTGATTTTGATGACATTGGACGTACACGTAGTGGAATTAAATACAAAGTAGATTTTAGCTCTCCCATATTTGAAGACAGTTTAGATAATACTAGAAAACAGAGTCACAGTACCACAGAAAGAACAGAAGGGGGTATCCCTTACCACCCTTATACCCCACAGAAACAGATCGGGACTCAGAACAATCCCATAGGAACTCCATCTAGTAGCTCGCAGACAGTACATACTACCGCTATATCACCTCCACCTACACCGTCGAGTGGTAGTAACACAGCAAATCAACATCCACCACGTAGAAATAGAATGGGGGATGATATGAAGCTACCTATCTTTAAGGGTACAGGGGCAGAGGACCCAGAGCAGCATTGGTTTCTATGTGAAGCCATGTGGACCATTAAAGCAATCAATGATGATAATAGTAAACTTGTACAGTTGGTCACCACACTGAGAGAACGAGTCTTAACATGGTATATGAAGTATACATCAGCGGTACCCAGAACACTTGTCCAGGTCAGGACCGCCATGATTAAAGCATTTAAGAAACCTAAGTCTGAGTCATAGTGCATTACAGAGCTCAAAGACATCAAACAGTTACCTATAGAGTCAGTGTGAGACTTTGATAAGAAATTTAAACCCCTTATAGACCAAGTCAGCTTTGAGTTTGCGCCGGAGTAGCATAAGGAATGGTTTATTGCAGCGCTGCTCCCTCACATCAGAATACCATTAATGCAGCAGAAACTCCAGACGCAGGATGACGCGTTGGAGATGGCGATGAAACTAGAGGCTTCACCTCTAGCTGAAACTAGCATAGGTATGAAAAACCTGCAAAACCAGTTGTCTAATCTCACAATACAGATGCATGAACTTAAGAAAGGGAAAGAGGTTGCGCAAGACATTTGGTGCATAAAGTGTAAATCACAAGGCCATACTAAAGATAATTGTCCAGTCTTTATAGAATATCTAGCAACCGGGGCTCCTAACCCCTTACCACAGACCCATGGGCCGTGGTGTGAAATATGCAAAACAAGAGGACATCTACCTCACCAGTGCCCTCTACTTCAGAAGTACGTGCAGACGCCTAAGAACTTATACTGTGTCTTTTGTAAGTCCGTAGGACATGATGAACACGATTGCCGAGCCTATGACCTCATGGTCGGGAGCAAGCAAGACCTGTACAGAGTCCAATCAGAAACACAGGGTCCAGCAGCAGGACCACAGCATGATCCGGCTTATGTTGGCTATGGAGGAGGATTCAGAGGACGAGGAGGATTCAGAGGCTTTGGCCGTGGAGAAGGATTTGGCCGTGGTCGCGGACCAGTCACTTGTTACAACTGTGGAGTTGTAGGACACTATGCTAGGGACTATCAGATCCCTACCACCACATGTAACTATTGCAAATCTTACGATCACGCTATAGAAGACTGTCCTACCTTGATAGCTAAGATCAGAGAACCTAAGCCAGCAGTACACCAGAACATCCAGTTTATTGCTGCTCAGTAGAAAGAACCAAAACTAAGAGTCAACATTGTGACTCACGGCGGTGCTTCCACCAATGGGACATCGCAGGTTACTGAAAAGACCACAAGTCAGGAGTGGGTGCGTAAAGCTCCTAACAAAGCAACACCACTTGACCTACATAAGAACAAATAGACATTTCAAGAAGCTAAGACTTTCTTTGATGACTCTATGCAATCAGGACCGCAGGTACCGCCATCTAGGGGCATACCGCAGCAAGCACCTTGTGGCGTTAGCCCTGACCAGACATCGCAGGCTACCACATCGGGCACTTGCGATGAAGGCAAGTTGGCAGGAAGTGTACAATCCTTCCTGCAGAGTTGTTTAAAACTCGTGAGAAATGAACAAGCTATTGGAGAACTTCAGCGCATCATAGATCAGCGTCAGCCATCTTCTTCCTGAGCAGTGCACAGCATGTTGTTCATAATATTATGGGACATACAAGAACAGGAAGAGAGATGCGACTCATAGCACATGTTGGAGAATTTGAAATGGACGAGGTGATCCCAGATCTGGGATCAGAGGTAAATGTTCTGACTAAGCAAACATGGGAACAGATGGGTAGCCCTAAGTTAGTCAAATCGCCTATCCATCTGCGATTAGCTAATCAACAGTGGGTATCACCCCTGGGTTGATTATCGCAGGTGCCAGTTGACATTGACAGAGTTCGCATCTCTGCGGACTTTGAAGTTATAGAAATTATTGGCGATAGTAGACCATATCCAGCACTGCTAGGCATTGATTGGGTGATCGGTAACATGGCCATTATCAACTTAAAGAGAAGACAAATGACCTTTGAGGACATGCAGATCCGGGTCATCGCACCGTTAGATCCTCTTCAAGTTCCTAGATACATTGAACCTATCCGAGCAGAGGAAGAGGCACGTAACATGGACAGTCTCTATCAGATGACTGCGAACCAAAGAGACTACATCAATCCAACCACAGAAGGGAACATTAGTTGGCGATGCGACAACTCATGCGCCTTGGATTCGGATGTTGGTCTAGAGAACTAGTAGAACAGACTTTACGAAGTCTCAGCGCGCAGATGTGTGTATATGACTAAGTCACTACGATGGATTGGCGCAGAGGTCAACGATATTCTAACATATCAAGGTCTAACAAATATCCAGGACTTTCTCACGCAGTTTGAACAACAAATCCCTCACGAGCAGAGGATCGCAGCTATGGTCCTTGCAGTACGAGCCACACCTGCAAGATGGTGGTATGCACATAAAGAGAATATCGCATCATGGGATGATCTTAAGAGATTGATGGCGATCAGATTCTCTACCGACAGAGAATATACCCAGCAGAGATACACAGGAGAAAGTGACCCCAGGTCACACATTCAGACATGTGAACAGAATTGGTCAGACATTCCCGAGGAGGAATGGGTTCACCAATTCATTCACACTTTGGACACAGTTCCACAGAACTGGTACAAAGAGACTGAATTGCGCAAGGGAACGACTACATGGCCACTTCTAATAGACAGCTTTCTACTCACCTTCGCTTTTGAATCTGAGTATCCAAATGTTGATCA
>LPNX010985911.1:116254-150309 GCA_001517045.1 Pseudotsuga menziesii
GAGGGTTGTACCCTATCAGTACAGAATCAACCTGAGTGGGCCATCCAGTTAGAAGATGCGCTTGAGTGCTATAATTTTGTAGTAGAACCAGAGGAGGAGGATGAGGATCCTCGCAACATCAACATTCTGGAGTCAGAAGGACTCGCGATGTTGATGGACCGAAGCTACAGATTCCAGTAATCACAAAGCCGATCAAGATTAAAAAGATCAATATTGGCACAGACACAGAACCAAAGTTTGCCTCTATTGGAGACTATTGGACCGATGAAATAGTTGGATAGATTGCAGACTTGTTACATGACTATCAGGACCTATGAGTAATGAGGATACCATTGAAAGAGGATGCTAGACTAGTCAAGCAGCGTCCATATAGATTAAATCCACGCTACAAATAAAAAGTTAAGGATGAGATCGATAAGATGCTAGCAGCAGGCATCATTGAGCCCGTAGAAGAGAGCAAATGGGTTAGTACCATGTTCGTGCAAGAGAAGAAAACCAAAGGAGACATCAGGATCTATGTCAACTTACATAAACTCAATGACACATCGCTTCATGATCCATTCCCGACACCTTTCACTGATGAAGTACTAGACAATGTGGAAGGACAAGAGGTCTACTCCTTCACTGATGGCTTTTTAGGCTATCACCATATCAGAATCCAGTCAGAAGATCGACATAAGACCATGTTTGCAACAGAATGGGTCTCATTCCAGTATACGGTAATGCCCTTTGGTCTTAAGAATGCACCAGCTATCTTTTCTAGAGTAGTAGTTGCTGTATTTAAAGAATACATCCATAAATTCCTAGAAGTTTATTTTGATGATTGGACTGTATTTGGACTAATTGACAAGCACATAGGAGATTTAAGACTGATGTTAGAGAAATGTAGGCAGTACCAGATTTCTCTGAACTTGAAAAAATGTATATTCTGTGCGCCATTTGGTATTTTTTTGGGTCACATTGTTTGCAGGCAAGGCTTGATGGTAGATCCTGCAAAGATTTCCATCATTGTAAATCTTCCAGCACCAAACTCAATCAAACAATTGAGAATAGTACTTGGTCATACCGGGCACTATAGAAAATTCAATAAGGGATACGCAAAGATTACAGCACCGATGGAAAAACTGTTAAAGAAAGATGTAAAATTCCTATGGAACGAGGAATGCCAGCAGAGTCTAAACACACTTAAAGAGAAGATGGTTACAACACCCATATTAGTTTTCCTAGACTGGACTAAGCCGTTTCATGTACATGTGGATGCATCTGGCATCACACTAGGGGTTGTTTTAACGCAACCAGAAGAAGGAGGTATCGATCATCCTATCACATACTCCAACAGAAAGCTGTCGACAGTAGAAAAGAACTACACCAAGACAGAAAGAGAAGGCTTAGCTATGGTGTACGCGCTACAGAAGTTTAGGCACTACTTGTTGGGTGCCTCGTTCAAGATGTTCACTAACCATTTCGCATTGAAGTATCTAGTCAATAAGCCAGTGTTAGGGGGAAGAATCTGCAGATGGTTACTCCTCTTTCAGGAGTATGATTTTGAAATCATTGTCAAACCAGGAAGATTGAATGTTGGACCTGATCATCTGTCGCGAATAGACTCAGGAGAAGAGCCCAGTAATCTAGAGGACAATTTGCCACATGCGCAATTGTTCTCTATTCAGATCGCAGATGAGTACTATGCTGATATCATTCACTTTCTCACTACAGGAAGGGCACCTGAGGAGTTTACCAAGCATCAAAAGAGGCAGTTGGTTGTTAAAGCAGAAAACTTCACCCTGATCGCAGGACAGTTATATAAGTTAGGTCCAGATGAAGTCCTGCGTAGATGTGTGATGTCGCATGAAAAAGAGGCTATTATCAGAGAAGCACATTCAGGTACCGCAGGAGGTCATTTCGCAGGAAAGCCGACTGCACAGAAAATCCTGACCACAGGATTATGGTGGCCTACGTTACACAAAGACACTAAGGACTTTTGCAGATGCTGTGATATCTGCCAGAGGGTAGGAAAACCTTCACGACGAGATGAAATGCCGCTCTGACCGCAGGTTACATTGCGCGCATTTGAAAAGTGGGCTATAGACTTTGTGGGTCTTATCAACCCACCGGGAAAACGAACTGGTGCGAGATATATCATCACAGGAACAGAGTACCTCACCAGGTGGGTAGAGGCTAAAGTAGTAAGAAATTGTGACGCTGCTACAGCTGCACAGTTCATTTTTGAAAACATCATCACTAGATTTGGATGCCCAGTAATTTTGATGAGTGATCAAGGCACACACTTCTTGAATTGCACCATTGAGGCCTTGATGGAAGAATTCCAAACACAGCACCATAAGAGCACTCCCTACCACCCGCAAGCTAATGGTACGGTGGAGGCCTTTAACAAGATTTTAGAAAATGCTCTTACTAAGATATGCAACAGCCAAAGGAATGATTGGGACCTCAAAGTTAACGCTGTATTATGGGCATATAGGACTACATGCAAGAAACTTACAGGACACACACCTTTCAGCTTGGTGTATGGACAGGAGGCTGTTATGCCTATGGAGTATATCCTTCCCAGTTTAAGAATTGCTCAGATCACTGGAATGGCTGATACAGACACGGTGCACGAGAGGCTAGCGCAGCTGCTTGCCTTAGAGGAAGACAGATTCATCGCCGGACTCCATCAGAAAGTGCAGAAGGCATGAGAAAAAGCTTGGCATGACAGGCACATTAAGAGTAAGACTCTTCAGATCAGAAACCTAGTACTCCTCTATGACAGTCAATTTATTAAGTTTCCAGGGAAGTTCAAGACGCATTGGTTGGGGCCATATCAGATACAACAAGTCACAGAGGGAGGAGCCATTCAGCTCAGCAAACTGAATGGGGAGCTTCTTCCCACGATGATCAATGGTAGTAGGCTTAAGCTTTATAGTGATAGCCACTCCACCTATCAGCCCTAACTCAGAAGTGAAACGGTGCAGATGTCCAGTGTAGTTGAAAGGAGGCATCACACCGAGAATTAGTCTACACCGGCAGGTATTCTAAGTATAAGGAATTGCATAAGGACGGTTCATTTTGGAAAGAAAAAAAAAACGCGTAAGTTTGTGTTGAGCAAGTGATGCGGTGTGGCAGCGTGATGTTTCTCCGTGCCACGTACCCAGTTTTTGTAATGAGACAGAGGGCTAGTCAAGTTTCCTTCTAACAGGTAGTTAATGAGGAAATGACCGGTATACCTTACCGTAGTTTTGGGCAGCAGCATAATCAATTATCCATATTTAGCAAATCTTCAACAAGACCGGCGCCTGCATACACACGCTTCAAGGGAAATTGATCGTATTTCAGCATTTATTGAGGATCGGGATGATGGGTGTGGTCTCGTCCAAGAAATTAATATGACCGACGGGTTCAGTCTAGATGACCGTTGCGTCCGGGATGATCGCCTTTAGCATAAAAGCAGAAATTATTCATTCGGGAGGGTTACTTTTGCAAAGATCCAAGAGCTATAGAGTGCAGTGTTAAGTTTCCCCTGTCCAGAGCTAATTTTGTTACACAGTGCTGTGATTTTCAGAGTTTGCAGCCATTTCCAATCCAAAGTATAACACCGAGTGGGTTCTGTCAGAGGACGAACCTATAGAAGTGATTTTGTAAAGATTCGAGCGTGGAGGCCTTACAGCTTCTATGACCACACCAAGTTCATCATAGACCGGACAGATGCCAAGGATGAGGAGCCAAAATCACATAAGAGAAGAATCCAGTTCGGAGCTGGAGGAAGAAGTTCATAATGCAACATACTACATCATACCATGAGTTGACGATGCACTAGAGGTAAAAATTCCCAAGAGTGGTAAGTTTCCTGTTCCTATACCACAGATTGATTCTCGAGTCAAGGAAGATGGAGATCTGTTAGGATATGCCGATGTTGTTAAATTTTTAAACTATAACCTGGGCGATAGTAAGACATACCCTCAGTTCCGGCTAGATCAACATCTTACAATTCAGAAGAACCCTAGGACAGTTGCAGATGAATATGTTCCCATGGCACATGTCCAAATTCTTGAGTGCTCAGGCCTGCTCAATCTATTAAGAATACCACATTTTGGACGAGGCGCAAAGGTTAATTCCGTGGTGCGCATCCTACTTTCATGCATACATGGGGGTTACCTCTGGCTTGGAAACAAGATCGACCTGAACATCGACCTGATACACCGCATGACTGGGCTGTCCAAGACCGGTCAAGACCTGAAGACAAATATAACAGGAAATACCAAGGATTCCAAGCTATCACCAACCCTAGTCACTAAGTATAAATTACAGAGAGGAGGTCGGGCTTACGACATTGCAAGATTAACAGACAATACCCTTAGATTTACATCTAGTCTGCTTGCAAGCAAACTGTTAACCAAGGTTTTCCCAAAGGAAGTCATAGGATCAGTAATTAACCTGGCCATACAATTTGCAGAGAGGGAACAGTTCAATTGGTCTTTATTTTTGTTAAATATGTTTCAGCAATATTGTTTGCAAGCTCAGGATGAGGCAACCCACCCATTCCATTTTTTGTGGTTGCTGATACTCTGTGCATTCATCGGATGGAAGGAGCCACCCCATACACAATTTCGACAGCTAGCGAGTGGCAAGCCCAGAGGTACGCGCTACACAAACTTATGGGAGACTAGCAGCCCTACGAAGAAAAAGGTCAATGCGATAGTATTCTATGAGTACTATAGGCTACTGAGGAATGTCATCGAAGAAACACCATGGATCAGCAAGGAGATCGTGGACATATATGACGATCGGCTTGATTTTATGGTGGACCGCCATAGAATTTACCTTAGGCCAAAAAGGACTAAAAGGGACGATTGGGCTAATGGTTGGTTCAGGATGATAGCGAAGGATATCGAAGGCGTCATCAAGGAATTTCATGACGACTGGAAGCAAGCATTAGAAGATACCACACCCCTACCATCAGGTACTGCACAGACAGACCCATCGGACAAAGGCAAAGACAAAGTGGAGACCCAGACGCAAGATGCAGCACAAGTGCCACTACCAAGACAAAAGAGGAAAGATCCACCGCAAGTGCCACCAGAGGCACATATGATGAAGGATGGAGAACAAGGAATACCAAATTCATAGACGACGAAAGATGGAGAAGAAGATATACCAGAGGCATAGAAGAATAAAAAGCACAAAGCCACAAAACCACCTTCGAAGACTGCACTGACAGAGGATGATTATGAACTCATTGCCACAAGAATGCATGACACGTTGAAGGACTCATTTGAGGCGATGCAGACATTACAGGAAAAGATACAGAGCGCGGTAGAAAAGCAGCTTCTGGACTTGAAAGCAATTACTGAGAAGACTGCCATGATACAGGTTCCACGAGTAAAGGTGACTACAAGAGAAAGTTCAACACAGTCGATTTCCCACGAGGAAATCTTCGCAACAGATCGCATCAATATAGTTTTGATACCACCAGGGAGCATCTGATTCCCTATGTTAATGAAGGATGTACCAATGAAAATTAGGCAACCTGTCGAGGTTAACCTCGCAGAGTTTCACATTGATCAGTTACAGATGATTCAGCAGCAGCTAAGCACAGAGCTCAGAGGTAGAGAGCTCACCACTTATAAACAGAACACATAGCTGAAACAACAGAATGTAGCACTCGCCACCAGCTATCAGAAAAAGACAGACGAGTTAAGAACATATGAAGAAAGAGAACAGGATCTCTCTCAAGTCTTACATAGCATCGCATTGGAGTTACCCCAATGTAATATTGAGTTCTCTTTGCCTATCCCGCAGAAGGTAAGACGAGTTGCAGACAGAGAAAAGGCTTTGGAGGAAAAACTAACCGGCATGGAAGAAATAGTGGCCAAGATGGAGGAAGACCACAAAGCGCAGATTGCTGAGCTTGAGGCTAGACCACCGGGCACCCCCCAGGCAGACAAGGAAGCCAAAGTAGAGGCCTTTCGACTCACCTCTGCGCAGATGCAATCTCGCATAGATGACACACTATCGGTGCTAACTGATGCGACGAACACATGGTTGGAGTTAGATGAGCCTCCCGAGAAAGTAGAAATCCAGCAAAGTATTAAGTAGATAGAGAATACCACAACAGCAATGAAGGAAGAAATCAAGAGCTTAGCAGCTCTTCAGAAGATGAGAAAGACGACGGAGATGAACCGCTTGCAGTAGGAAGCGCAGCGGTTGAGAGCAAAGGATATACACATCAATGACTTGCTTCAACCATATCAGGAACAAATCACTGAGCTAGTCGATGTGGTTGAGCAGAAAGTTGGGGAGTTCACTGCCACCAGAAATGAAATTGATGCAGCAGAAGACTCAGGTATTAGTCAATCTATGCTTGACTCGGCACAAGAGCGTTTCGCAGCTATGGAGAACGAAGTCACAGGACTTCGGGACAAGCTTCAATGCACTTTGCAGGAAGCCAACGAGAAGCTATAGCAGGAGAATCCTGTTGGTAGTGGCTCGGGGATGAGCCACAAGTAAGTGTTAGGGGACTATTTGAGCAGAGTCCCGTAGCTACAGGAAAAGCTGCCATTTTGGTGGATAGACAGTTTGGTGAAGAAGAAGAGATAAGGTGAAGCTACGACGCCGTAGCATGTTTCTAGCTGCAGAGCAGAGCCGGAAACCGTGACTGTTGGAACAGAGAAGTCAAGGAAGACAACAGTACTTTAGCAGCTGAGAAGAGAGAGCTCAACCACTGCATTGAAGGTAGTGGTGAAGACAGGAGGGCTCAGCTGCCCTCATAAAGGAAAAGGAGCAACGAGGCCAAGGTATTGAAGACGAAGGACGGAAGATGGGAAGCGGTGCATAGTACCCATGGTCAGCGCCGGGAAGCATGGAAGACTGCAGAGAGCAGTGGTGTGATGGAAAGCGGCTACCCCAAGTACAGATATGCCGACTGTCACTAGTTAGGGTTTGGGTTACTGTTGGGACAGGCCCATAGTGTTGTAATGGCGAGACCTTCAGGCCGCTTATAAAGGGATGTATTTTGTATTGTAAAAGGTTGGCATTTCGGGAATTTTAGGCCATCCAGCTAGTCAGATTATCAGTAGTCTGTTAGATTAATGTTATTTTGTATTGTAAAAATCCGCAGGGATTGATAGACAGAGAGAGAGAGAGTGAGAGTATATTGTAAGAAGGCAATATAGAGAAGAGATCTAGGAGAGAAGGGCTCCAGGATGAGTGCGGAGTTACCCAGAAGATATCTAGCTGCATATGCGGTGCAGCAGAACTGTGTACCTCTCTCAAGTTATAATATAGAAGCACAGTTCTGTGGACGTAACTTCTACCCTGGAAGTGAACCACATAAAATCATAGTGTTATGTGTTTGATTCATGTGATTGTATTTACTTGTTATATCCATCATTCATTACATGAACTTTGCTTACAGTAAATGTATGTGTATGTTATTCAGTTCACAGCATATTACAAGGATAAATGCAAGTTGAAGTCTTTAAGTATTCTGTATGAGAGTTTGTCTAAGTTTCATCTAAGACAGTTAAGAGTCGCAGTATAAAACAACCTTGTGTATTGAGTCCTGTAAGTTGAATACAAGTAACGCTAGGTGCGCTGATTCGCAGCGGTAGGATATCGCAGGGAGGCGATATCGCACCAGCCGGGGAGCTGTGGTGTGCTGCGGTTGAGGATCAAGCGGAGGAAAGAGATACGTGTTGCCTGGGGCGCGGCAATTGGATAAGGATTAGAGTCATTGCGAGTAAGAGGAAACTGCGCATCGCAGAGAGGAAAGAGTGGTCTCGCGAGTTAAGAAGAGCTGTAGGACGCACACAAGATGCCATACAGAACCTGGTCGAGACACTTGAGTCTTTGGCCAACCCATTAGGATCACTTCGGGTGAGACTTCAGGACGCTCCGCGGTCTGTCGCCGAAAGGGCCAGTGAGCTAGGGGTGTTGTTGGTTCATTATAGTAAACCTAGGTCTGCCTAGACGACCAACAGAACATTTCTTCAGTATTATTAGGTCATCAATATATTAAAGAAGGCCATCAGAGTAGATATCAAAAAGCATGCAAAGCATGCAGGCTTTATTTCATCTTCCCTGTGTCAATGAGCAATTAGGTTTGCAAGCATGTAAAAGTAAAGTCATACAAACCCTAAAATATATATAAGAAGGTAAGTCAAACCAAAAATATACTTACTATCATTATTTTCTTTTGGAGATTGGTTTCAAGAGTAGTAGTAGCAGTAGTCGCAGTAGTGAGATTGGGTTGACGGCCTGAGCCATCAACTAACAGGTGTTTTTGGGAATAAAATCTATTCATCATAATCACTTTCGGATAGGTCACTTAGATCTATCATTAGCATCTCAAAGCATTCATTATTCTTCATAGATCTAGCATACAGATAAGGACAATAGTATAGGGATCACGTTTTACTGTTGGGGGTGCATTGTAGATTTATAGAATAAAACATATTGACCCAATAACTTGATACTTTCTATGTATGTCACTTCCATTCTTCTTTGAAGGGGCATATCATTATACTGGGGGCTCAACAGGCTATTGAGTGCACACCCGAGAAAGATACAAGCACCACATGTGTGAGACAAGGGCATCATTTACTCTAGAGGAAAAAAATTGCTAGTGGTCTTCGAGAGGTTATAAGTTGTGCATGTGTGCACCAAAATTTCCAAAAAGGATATACTACTAAGTCTATAAAGTCTCGTCTCCGTTTGTCAATTATTGAAGTAGTAACGAGGAAATCATCATAGAGAGAAGGGAATGTTTTCCTTGCATGAGCGAATCTCCTAGAAGCAACAACACATTTTTGAGGCTATATTTCTTGCATGGAATGCATGTCTCTTTTATACTGAGAAAAGATCATAGCTATGAATATTTGTATGTTACTACAATCTTACTGAAGCCTATTTTCTTTTTTATCTCCATATTTGTCATATTTAGGGTTTTTGGGAATGTAACTTGTTTTGCATGCAAACCAAATTATTTATCGCATACATCTAAAACATATAAACTTGCAAACCAATCATCATTATTTCTTAGTATAAGGATAGAATATCAGTTGGCATATTAGAGTGGTATCAAAGCACGTTCCTCTCTAGTTCTGTGCTTGAACATGAATAATAAGTGAATCTAGAAGACATTGATTTTGTGACTTCTAGAAGGAGGGAGAGAAGGTACATATAGGATCTAGAATTAGAAGATATTAAATTCGAAGACACAGATTCAGACATGGACATAACAGGAATATACTCTGATAGAGGAGAGGGAATATGGAAATATGAAGACAGGTTGGCATTCCAAAGTCTACTATTGCTTTAAGTGATTTATCTAAGGGACATAATTAGATTTTGCATGCTATAAACAGGTTGGTTATTAAACCATAGGAGGGTTAGAACAATCAACCCATTTCACCGGGAGATAGAGGGTCCATAGTAGTAGCGGGAAACATGTGTACACTCATATTCATAACACTCCTTAGATATACAATAAGCCTTCTGAACCTACCATGATTCACTTTCTGGAAAATGCCATCACAGGACCAGTTATGCCAGCTGAACCTAGTAAAGCATTTGGGGCATATATACAAGAATACAGGGATTTGGGATATGAGTTCCACTTAACTATTCCATTCTCAGACTTTTGTAGTATGAAAAACAGGAATCATCCAAGGACTTTTAACAAGGAGTTTACTTAGAACTATGAATTGCAAAATACCATAGGCAGGTTAACTATTGCATATATACAAGAATACAGGGATTTGGGATATGAGTTCCACTTAACTATTCCATTCTCAGACTTTTGCAATATGAAAAATAGGAATCAGCCAAGGACTTTTAACAGTGAGTTTACTTAGAACTATGAATTGAAAAATACTATAGACAGGTTAACTATTCCTAATTTTGATGGATCTCGTTGTTGTTCAGCGAGAATATGGGTCTAGTGTTTGGATACTTATTTCCAGCTAAACCCCATGGCAAAGACGTATGTCATTAAATTGGATACCTTACATTTGGAGGGAGATGATCATGAGTGGTGGTACAATCGGTTAGTGACATTGGGTCACAACACCATCAGTTCATTCAGTGATTTCACATGGAGGGTCATGTAGCAGGGTGAAAACGCGAAGTTGGGAAACAATTTTATTGCAACAGAGTGAAAAAAAGAGGGTGCACAGACGAACACAGGAAAAAAATTCAACCTCAAAGTATAAGCCGAGATTTTGTGAGAATTCAAACTCTCGGCCGAGAATTTAATAAAACTCTAGGCTGAGAGTTTGAACCAATCACTGTGTTGTATTTTAAAAAAAAATCTCGAATGAGAGTTTGAACTAAACTCTTGGCTAAGAGTTTGGAAGATATTTTTTCAGCTGAGAGTTGATGGTCAACAAAACCTACAAAAATATCTATTATCTTTCTGGAACCTACAACTTCAGCAAACCCTAACCCCTACAAATTTTAAATATAATTTTTTGGACTTGGTAGCAATGGATTCATCTTTGAATCTAGTTTCCAATGATATAATAATTGTTTCATTTCGATTTGAATTTATATTTATTAATATTTTTTTCTAAACCTTATCCCTTAAGAATTGTATTACTGTGAAAATCACCCGAAATAAAAATTCAATATCATAACAAAGACAACACCAAAAAAATTGAAATAATCATAGACACCATAACTGTCTTTTCTTCTTCAAAAGGGTAATTTTAGTTTTTCCAATAAGAGTCATGCTAAAAAAAAATTGAAGCTCACCAACGTGTGTAGATAATGCAACATTTTCTGAACTTATGTTGTTATGATAAATAATAAAAAATAGTTCTCAAGTCCGAAAAACCTCAAGTCCATACGCAAGTGCACAGTGTGTAGATTATGACCATATATTGTTTTAGCTAAAATAAATAACCATCTCTCATAAAACTAGTGCTCATGCTGGTCTCTCATTATCCATACCTAAAATTTTCAATTATATGTCATTGGTGAGCATCAAATTTGTCCCACGGTATGTCCATAAATTTTTTAAAAAAAAATACAAGTAGAAAGCTAATTCAATTCTATAAAACATTTGTGTTTACTTCAAGTTGAAATTCCTAAGGGAGGTATGGGTTTGAAGAAGTCAAAGTTGAAAAACATAAAATTTAGCACTTTTGTTTGTCAAAAACAAGCCAAAAGTGTTACCCAACTTCGCATTTTCACAGCTTGATAAGAGGGACCTTCAGATACATTTCAGAAACACGGCTCAACTCAAACAGACTGACACTGTTGAGGCCTTCATATCAGTGTGATAGAGAATGGCACTTATGGTGACAGATGTATCCAAGAGAAGATTGGTTATATTATTTACATAATCTTTGACTGATCTTTTACGTGGGTGGGTGAAAGCCTACAAACCATCCACTTTACAAGATGCCATCAGTAGAACTCGAGACTTACAATATTCACATCCCAAGAATAGGTTTTTGGTCAAGACAAATTTTCCAATTAAATATAAAGACAAGAAACCCTTCCAGTAAGACTGGCCGAAGAAAAATTGGATGGATGATGACACAAGGAAGGAACTCAGAAGAAAGAAATTATGCTTCACTTGTCAGGAACCATAGATTCTAGGTCAAAGGTGCACAAGGAAATATAAAGCTCGCTATATAGAAGTCTACTCAGATAGTGAAGAAGATGAGGATGAGCCTAAACAAGGAGCAGCTGAGGAGCTTACAACAATAGAGGATTAGTCACTTCAAGAAGGGTCCAACGGAGGAGTTATTGATAAATTATTGGGAGTACCCAAATTCCATACTCTTTGAGCTAGGGGAGTATCATAGGGCCATAGGGTAGGAATATTGATTGATGGTGGGGAAATCGACAACTTTAAAGATGAAACATGGGTGACAAGGCGGGGTATTCAGTCAGAGGAATTCGAAGCATTCACAGTAGCAGTAGCAAGAAATAATAACATGGAATGTAACCGTTGGATTCAGAAACTAAATGTCACACTGGGAAATTACAATATGACGAACTACTTTTATGTAGTAAATGTAGCAGATACAAATGTAGTATTAGGGTTTCAATGGAACTATTCTATAAGGAAGCATACTATGGATTATAGGACCATGAAAATGGAATTCCATAGACAGGAAAGCAAGAGGGTAGTCTTGAGGGGCATGAACACTTATTCCCCCAAGCCAGTATCATCACAAAGGATGGAGTTCGTGCTTAGACATGGGTACATCGAGTAGTCAACGGAACGTTTTGTCACTTTTTACAAACCTCCATATAACAACACCCAACATTGAGCATATATATAGGTATTTCTACAAAAACCTGAGAGCATATTCAAAGTTATTCCAATAGGTCGAACGCTAGATAGAGGGTTTGAGCATATTATTCAGTTAGAGGAAGGAACACAGGCAATTATCACCACTCCATACATGCATCCCAAAAGCTACAAAGATCATATAGAAAAAACAATTAAGGAATTGCTAGAGTTAGGTTACATACGACCAAGTTCTATCCCATTTGCATCATCAGTAGTATTGGTAAAAAATAAAGATGGAACATTACGAATGTGTATCGATTACATGGCCCTCAACAAGAAAACTATCAAGAATAGGTACCCCATTCCCATAATTGATGATTTCATAGATCAGTTACAGGGGGAAAAGTACTTCTAAATAATTGGCCTCTGATTAGGGTATCATCAGATCGGGGTAAGGGCTCAAGATATTGCAAAAATACATTTTTGTTGCCACTTTGGTCATTATGAATTCTTAGTCACACCTTTTTAACTCACCAATGCACCGACAAATTTCCAATCTTGCATGAACCACACCTTCAATTCTTAGTTGCGTAATTATTTACTTGTTTTCTTTGATAACATTTTAATTTACAATAAAACTTGCAAAGAACATTTGAGGTACCTAAACGAAGTACTAGGAATTCTAAGAGAACAATCCCTTCATGCCAAAATATCTAAATGTGAGTTTGGTATGCAATAAATGTTATATCTAGGGATTGTAATGAGTACCAATGGATTAAAAGTCCATATGTAAAAAATTAGATCTATCTTGGCTTGTCCTACAACAAAAAATGTAACAAAACTGAAGGGATTTTTGAGCCTTTGTACTTATTACATGAGGTATGTTAAAGGCTTTTATGAATTGACTGCATCCCTCATCGATATTACAAATAAAGGGGCATTCGGTTGGACATAAGGGGCCCAACAGACATTTGGAAAGATGAAAAAGATAATGAGTTCATGTCCTATGTTGGAATTACCTGATTTCACCCAACCATTTGTAGTAGAGTGTAATGTTTCAAGGGAAGAAATAGGGGCAATACTAATACAGAACCATCACTCAATCACTTTTGAAAGAAGAAAACTTAAATATTGTGGGCACCACTACTCTATATATGACAAGGAAACACTAGCAATCTTACATGCCTTAAAAAAATTAGGCGGCATTTGGTAGGAATCAGGTTTAAAATCAAGATAGATCCCAGCAGCCTCAGATACTTCTTAGAACAAAAAGAGATAAATGAAAGGAAACAAAAATGGGTCAGCAAGGTCCAAGCTTATGACTTCGAGATAGAATATGTTAAGGATAAAAACAATGTTGTTGCAGATGCATTATCGATACAACCCACCTCTTTATCACTCATGAGTATATCTACCTACTAGAGGTCTCATCTCTTGGTTGACTATTCAAAAAATAAATTTACTTGTGATTTATTAGACGGGAAAATACAGGATTACATGTATAGGGTGACTGATGACATCATCCACTATAAGAATAGGACCTACCTAGTCTCAAAATCAAATTTAAATAAAATTTTTTTAGAGGCTTCACATGATTCACCATTATTAGGGCATCGGGGTTTTTTGAAAACCTACAGACATATTAGAGAGAGGTTCTCATGGAAAGACCTCAAGGAATATGTAATGCAACATGCTCGAGAGTGCAGTATGTGCCAATAGAATAAAATTGAACACACTCATCCAGCTAGGTTAATTCATCCATTACCTATACCCGAGCATAAGTTGGATAGAATCTCGATGGAATTCATTATAGGTCTTCCCAAGGTATAGAGACGATATTACTTATACATGGTAGTAGACAGGCTAATAAAATTTGCTCATTTCTTTTCCATTCCTTCTGATTATTTTGCATCATAGGTAGCAGAGTTGTTTTTTCAAGAAGGTTTTAGTCTACATGGACTACCTAAGACTATTGTCACTGATCAAGACAATAAATTCACCAGTTCCTTCTGGAATGATATTTTCATATTAGTGGGGATATAGTTAGCCACTAGCACAATTTTTTATTCTCAGAGTGATGGACATACATAAATAGTCAACAAATGGATTGAGGGGTATTTAATAAATTATGTAGCAAGGAAACATAGGAAATGGATTAAATGGATACACCTGGGTGAGTACTGCTATAATACCACACACAATATGTCTATTGGGATGACTCCTTTCAAGTATTTATATGGATATGAGGCACTAAAAATTGTAGATATAGTCTTCGAAGATATCAGAGAATATAAGTAAAAATATTGGGTACAAGAAAGTCAAGATATTCTTAAGGTACTAAAAGAGAAGTTAGAGGAAGCACAAAACCAACAAAAATTATACACAGCCAGACACAGGGTCAAACGTAGTTTTGAGGTACGAGACTTGGTATACATGTGGCTACAACCTTACATTAAATATTCACTCAAGAAAAATGGGGCGAAGAAACTGAAACCTCGCTTCTATGGCCCTTACAGAGTATTCAGGAAGGTTGGAGAGGTGGCCTATGAAATGGATCTAACGAAGAGAAGTAAAATCCATAATTTATTTCATGTATCAAATCACAAGAAAACAGTGGGGCAACACATTTCTCCATACACTGAGTTACCTTTGTTAGATTATGAAGGACTCGTAGTGTTGATTCTAGAAATGATTTTACAGGTTCGAGAAAGGAAACTTAAGAGCAGAGAAATTTAGGAATACTTGGTACAATGGAAAGAATTTCCTACTCAAAATGCCACATGGGAAGGAGAACAGGTATTGTGGAATCCTGGTTTACAATTTCTTGAGGACAACCAATTTCAAGAGGGGAGGATTATAGTTTCCTCTTCTAAATAAAAATTTGAGACAACATTAACCTATTTAATTCCCATAGGTTCGAGCGGGTATTAGGGAAAAGGGAATTGACTAAGGACATTTATTAACGGGAACATAAAAGGAACATTTCTTTAGTATTATTTGGTCATCAGTATATCAAAGAAGGCCACCAAAGAAGACATCAAAAAGCATTCGAAGCATGTGGTCCTTATTTCATCTTGCATGTGTCAATGAGAAATTAGGTTTGCATGCATGCAAAATTAGTAAAGTTATGTGAACCCTAAAATATTTATAAGAAGGTTAGTCAAACCAAAATGGTATCTATTATCATTTCCAAATACACGCACAATGTTTCCTCCCAGATATTCCATGGGTATAGTGGAAATAGCCTTCAATTGTCACCCATGTAGAGTCTTAGAGGTCAATATGCTAAGGATACCAAAATCACAAAGAAGGTCCGATGAAACAGTGATAAATTCAGATGATGTGCATGGGAAGGGTAGCTTAGCCTAAAACTAAAATAGTACCGGGAACCAAAAGAGGCCATAGGGAGGTACTGGGTGAATCCCCAGATGCACAACAACTTTCGTGTATGCTCAACTGAGTATTGGAGGGGTATCTTCAAAATTCAATCTAGCATGACCTCGTGCTTGAATCTTATCTGAAAGGATCTTTTTGGTTCGCTTCTTAGTAAGATTGGATTTCCTAAACGAAATGCCACTATGTTTGAGTCTAATTTTTATTTTATTTTAAAGACAACCCTAACCCAAAATACTAGCCTAGACTAGTGCGTGTCGTCCCTAGAAATAAAATCTTACTAATATGTTTTAAATATTAACGTTCTTTTCAAGGGTTGTTGATTACTCAGAGGAAGTGTTAATGAAACCAATGATTTTTTTGACTTGAAAGAAGAAACAAGTTGACAAATGTGAAAGATATTCAAATTACAAAACTTTTACTTCTATTTTATTTTCAAAATTGAAAATGGACGCCACAAAAGAAAGATCTGTTTTGGTATTTTCAAAAAACAAAGGTATGCAATGCACCTAATCCTAAACCCTAGACTAGATGGATATAAACAAAATACTTGTTCTTTTTACTTTGTTTTTTTGAATGAAAAATAAAAACAACCTATAAACAAGTGCATGCAGTTGATGTAAAATAAAGCAAAAGGACTTCTACTCATTGTCCAAAAACAAACCCTAAGATTCCCTAAACACTGACTAGAACTCCCTTGGGAGGGAGACTTGCATAAGTAAATAATACAGCCACCTTGGCATAAGGGACTTGACCAACAAGAATAAAGAAAGAAGGGATCGTATGTATCCTAAGTTCAGACTATACCTACTAACAGAGGGTGGTCATAACAATACACCACTAGGTCATGCCAAGCAAGTAGGTGAGGCACAAAGCAAGGGACAAACCCAAAGGATTCAAAAATGATCTACAAATCAATTTAATATCACTCTCAAGGGAATACGCCACTTTTTAGTGGTTTTAAATAGACAAGGGAACCAGAAGGACCCGATAAATTGAAAATAGAACACCCTAAACAGGCCCAAAAAAGTGAAAAAACACTGAAAATGGGAATATGCAGGTGAAAAATAGGGAAATTAATGTATGATACATAGGTAGTGGTACTATGGACCTGCGTATACATCATGAATATGCTACTATGCAGTGCTAAAGTCATGTATGTGTGGTGGAAGTCCCAACAAAGATGAAAAACAACCCCAGAACAACAGGGAAGATGCTTAAAAAGGCTTAAGGATGGTTCTTAACCTGAAAGAAGGACTAATACCTTCAATTAAACTAGAGAAAATAGACAAGGAGACCTCGAAACATACAACACTTCCCTAGTAGAGTCTCCAATTCTGTTGTTAGGGAATTGATCCTATGGTTGGGGTTGAGGCCACCAACATACAAGGGGTTTAACAGAATGATATATAAAAATTTGCAAGTATAAATTTAAACAATATTTCAAGGGTTAAGAGGGTTCATACCTAGTGAACTAATTTTTGATCCAAGCTTTATCTTTACCCTTCCTCTTTCTCTCCAACCAAGAGACCTGGAAAACAACTTCAAACCTTCCTCAAACGAATTTGACCACAAACAAGATATTGATATTCAAGATAACATGAAAACACAATCTCATTAACATCAACTTATGATAAAAAAATGAGATATAAACAATGATTTGGAAAGGAAAAAAATCCAATATTTATTAATCAATGGAAGAAGTACAAGATATAACTTATCCTCATGCAAGGCACCTCGTCAAAGCTTTGGTCTTGATCTCTTTCTTGTCTCCTCCAATATTCTCATCCTCCAAGCTCTACAGAAAGCGTAGATGATAGATAGGGCATAAGTGAGAGGGATCAAAGTCCAAATTCTGTTAGCATAACAATACCAAAGGCTAAGTCCCCTTTCATGGTCCCTTCTATCTCTCTTATATAGAAATCTAAACATCTAGGGTCGAGGATAGGGAATTTAGAATTGAGGAAGCTCCAAAACCATCCAAACCACCAAAAATCCAAGAATTTTAATTATTTTGACCATTTTTGAGGGTATACGTGGGTGCAACACTAACAACCCATGTATGCAAAGTGAAAAACGTAGGTACTACATTGACAACATGCGTATTTGTCAACAAATTCATTTTCCAGGGTATTTACAAGGGTTTTCAAGAGTTGGTTTGGTATTGAAAGTTGTTCCTTAGTCTCATACCTTTCCAATGGTCCATAAAAGATGTAAAACATAGCTTGAAAAGTCTTGATATAGACCTGACATCCACAAGTGTCCTTTGGGTGACTGACAATAGTTTTCATGAAGTGTCGTCATGGGATTTTCATCATGCAAGAAAACATGTAAGTGTCATCATGGACGGAGAAGCGCCATTTTTTTCTATAACACATAGGAATAGGCCACTCCAATTGCTATGGCCTTCTCTAAATCCATCTTGACTCCTTTTGTCGAGATGACAAAACCCTAAAATATAAAACTTTCTTGCAAGAACCTACATTTCTTTAGGTTTGCATAAAGCTAATGTTTTCTCAATGTATCCAATATAATATTTAAATGGTTCAAGTGATTTTATTTTTTGTTATTGAGAATTAGAATGTCATCAAAATAAACGACAACAAACTTACCAATATAAGGTCGAATTACAGTATTCATCAATCGCATGGAGGTACTAGGTGCATTAGACAATGTGAATGGGATCACCATCCATTCATATAGTCCATCCTTGGTCTTGAAGGAAATTTTCTATTCATCCCCTTGATGATTCCAGATCTATTGGTATCCATTGCAAATCAATTTTACTAAAATATTTAGCTCTGGATAGCACACCCATCATGTTGTCTAAGTGTAGTATAGGATATCGATATTTGGTGCTAATTTATTCAATTGTTTTCTATCTATGCACACACTAGTGGAAAATCAGAGATTAGTGACCAGGAGACCAAAAATTTTGGTCACCACAGTTTTTTTCAAGGGATAAATGACCAAAATTGATAAATTTAAGTGAGCTAACTAAAAAAGACCAAGATAAATGACCACTTTTGGTCATGGGATAAAAACCAACTAAAAACGACCAAGATAAATGACCAAATTTGGTCACAGGATATTTAGACTAAAACTGACCACATAACAATTGGTCATTTATTTGGTCATTTTTAGTTGTCACTCCGACAGTGAAAAAAATTACAATTTTGACAATGAATTTGTACATTTTACTAAATTCTAACATATATATAATATATATTTACATGTTCTTATATTAACAAAATTGAATTAATGCAATCGAGCTATATGTTAATTTGGACATGACCTTGGCATATAAAAAAACCCACTAAACCTTGGCATATAATTATAGTTTTTATAGGCTAACTTGGACACGACCTTAGAATATTATAATTATAGTTTTTATAGGCTTTTTACATGACCTTGCAGACATATAATTATATAAGTTTTTATAAGGATCGACAAGACCGCTAGTGGAAAAAACAAAAGCAATAAAACATATGGGTGATATAAACAATGTCATAATTTGCAAGTTGTAATTAACACACATTAGGATGATGTACTATGCATAGAATCACTACTACATATGGCTCAAATGTCCCATGATAGTTTGCCACGAACAAGTTAAAATCGATTTTTTCGTGGAAAAACAATTTAAAATTTTGGAAAAAAATGAAAATGTCCCTGACAATCATCGCTATAGTGGTGTATAGTCCATAATGTTGCTATAGAAATTTCAGTCTTCCCAGATGACATCTTGAGATTCAAGGTCGATGAGGACGTGGAGAAGGATGGAAAGAGAAAGCGGTTTGAGGTGCCTGACATCTTAATGGAAGATCTAGAGGATAGGCATCTTTGGCTGAAGAGAATCAAGCACGAGCAGGATGGACTTTCTTCCATTTATCTCATCATTGGCTATGAGGCCATCCTGCATCACAATCCACTGGAAATCTATGTGATAAGAGGTAAAAATGAACGTCTCATCTCGTTTAATATCAAAGGGATTTTCCATTTTGAGAAGCTTAGAAATAAGAACGAGGAAGAGAATTGGGATAAGCAATTTCACAGTTATAATCTCCAGTAGAAATGGAAAAATGACAAAGACATGGAATTTTCCTCTGAAGCTCCAAAATGGATGCAGACAGGTGCAGTAAGTTGCATATATCCACTAGTTATGTACCCAATGTATTGGTGAAGTGATGATACCTCCTAAGCTAGGGAAATTAGTCAAATAGACTTTATGTGGTCAAATGAGACAAAGGGAGGAATGATAATAATCCTAACACATAGATGACTAGTCTTTCAAAGAGAAAGATGATTTCCTCTGGAATACTGTTAGATCCTCCTTTTTTTCATGTATATATCATGTTTACTTAAATAGGTGGTTTGGAAGCTCATATATTCTTTGTTGACAAACTGGGATCCTTACAATTTTCTTAGAGTTTTATTTTTATTTTTTATAAATAACCACATGCACAAGTATACAAAAATATACATACATTGTTGTTGTAAAGGAAAATGTCCTATGGCTAGGGTTTAAGAGGCCATCAACGTACTGGGGTTGAAAGGTGAATGCAAATGGTTCTGCAAGTAAATACAAACAAGTTCAGAGATGAGAAAGATCCACACCTGATAAACTGAAGGCTGGTCCAAGCTTTCTCTTCAATCCTCTTCTTGCTCCTCTCGCTCCAGGAGACCTGCAAAATGAATTATACCTTCCTCAAACCATTATGACCACATATAAAACAATGATAATCAAATAAACATGGATAAATGATCTAAATAACATCATCCTATGATCATAAACAGAGATTCAATCACACATTGAACAATGATTTGGGAAGAAGAAGGACATCACATCTTTATTAATCCTAAAAACAAGTACAAGTATACCTTCTCTTCAGGTTTGGCACTTCACGAAACCTTGATTTGGTTCTGCTGCTTCTCTTCTCCAAAGAACTCAGCCTCCAAGCTCTGCAACACAAGGGGAAGACCTCTAGGGAAAAAGTGTGGGCAAAGAGAGTCCTGATTCCTCCAGCATAACAATGCATAAATTCCAAGTCCCCTCTCATGGACCTCCCTACCTCTATTTATATGGTAAAGAAGAGATAGGGGCGAAGACAAAGTGGTTACAACCGAAGAAGTCAGTTGCATAACTACCCAAACTAACTCAAAAGGCGTGTTTTTATGTTTAAATGTTGAGGGACACATTCGCAACTATGAAGGAGGACAACCCGTGAATGATCCGCGAGTTTGCACAAGAGCAAACCGCAAATATATGCATTTGCGACTTGTAATATACGAGACTCGCGAATGATTCGCGACTTGCATATAAGGAGAGTCATGAATACTAAAAAAAACGCATTTTTAAGGTATTTTTGGGCATTTTCAGACTTTGGTGTCTTCTGGAAAGTTTTAGCTAACTGAAATACCTTTCCAACGGTGCAGAAATAAGGTCAAACAGAATTACAGAGCTCAATATATGGGTCCTACAAGATAGGTGTTTTTTCAGTGACTTTCATGAAGTGTCGTCATGGAAATGTCGACATGCGACGGGATCATGGGAAAGTGGTCACAGGCAGAGAGGTGTCATTTTGGGCTATAACAATTGTTCATAATTATATAATGTTTTTAGGATATTTAAGTGAGCTTCAACACCAATATCCAAATACATGACACTTAATGCAAGTGGGTTTGATAGAAACATGAAACAAAAAGTAAAACATATTTTTAACAAATTTATTTTTGAATAAAATGCTTTCTTTAACCATTCATATTATTGAAATATTTACATACAATATATTTTATACATAAAATATGGGACACAAAAGTAGCTTCCATAAGTTAGTCGCATATTAAATTTTTGAATAAAATGCTTTCTTTAACCATTAATATTATTGAAATATTTACATACAATATATTTTATACATAAAATATGAGACAGAAAAGTAGCTTCCATAAGCTAGTTGCATATTAAACCAATGAACTAAAAAATTCTATATCCAAGTTCAAAATCACCTTGAAGAACCAATGATTAAGTAGAAATAGACAAATGACAAAGACATGGAATTTTCCAAACCCCATGGTGCCCAATCTATTAGCCTAGACATTTATTTTCATAGGGCCAAGCATGTGTATAGGATACCCGAACATGCCACTGGCCTCACCCTCAAGCCAACTAGAGGTCCCCAGGTCGATTCCGAGCCCTACCGCTTATTCAATCTTGATTTCTTTGAATACATCAGTGAATCCCCCTTTGGACTCTTCGGTTCCATTTCTTTCATGTTGTCTCATAGCAAGGAATACACAACCAGTTTTTTCTAGCTAAATTTTGTTGAAATGCAAATAGATGTGTTCACTATGGGGTGGGATGGGGGTTTCGCTTCTGCTTCTGATTCCAACGCGAACACCGACGTGATCCATACCATGTGGATGGCCGAGAGTGGTATGCTGAATTGGTTCTTTTTTTTGTTGGTCCTGGCCCCAAGAATGTTATGAGGCAATATGCTAGACTTACTGGAACTTCTTCCATGCCACAGCTTTTCGCAAGTGCCTATCACCACTGTCATTGGAATTATAGAGATAAGGAAGATCTAGCCAATTTGGAGGCCAAATTTGATTAGTTTGATATACCTTATGATGTTCTTTGGCTTTAAATTGAGTAGATTTATGGGAAGAGATACTTTACATGGAACAAATTTTTGTTTCCGAATCCAGGGGAGATGCAAAATAAGCTCATGGAAAAATTCCGACATATGGTGGCTATTTTCGATCCTCATATTAAGAGGGATGATGGATTTCTGCTACACAAGGAAGCGACTCAAAAGGGGTATTATGTTAAGTATGTCCATGGTAAGGATTATGATGGATGGTGCTGGTCAGGTGCATCAGCTTATTTGGATATTCTAAATCTAGAAATCAGATCATGGTGGGATGACAAGTTTTCTCTTAGCTACTATAAGGGTTCAACACCATCATTGTACATATGGAATGATATGAATGAACCATTTGTATTCAATGGTCCATATGTATGTTATTGTTCTTATAGGCTCCCATTATTTTCCTTGAATTTTTTTATTTAAGATACACATTTATGAGCTTCGAAATTCATTGATGAAATTCATTGAAGTTTTGATTTGTTTTCTCTGTAATGCTCCCTTCTATGGTGCAGGCAACAATGCCTAGAGATGCTATTCACTTTGGAGATGTTGAGCGCCGTGATGTTCACAATGCTTACGGATATTTCTTTCATATGAGTTCTGTTGATGGTCTTCTAAAACAAGGAGATGGGAATGATAGGCCATTTGTTTTATCATGTTCCTTTTTTGTTGGAAGCCAGAGGGTCGGCATAGTTTGGACGGGAGACAATACAGTGGATTGGGACCAACTGAGATTTTCTGTTCCAATGCTGTTAATCCTTGGTCTCACTGGAATGACATTTTCTGTTATATAATTGTGTTGATATATTGCATTAACCATTCTTGCAGACTTTTAAAGAAGGAACCTGATATCTACCACAATTTTTGTGCAGGTGCTAATGTTGGTGGCTTTGTTCGAAATCTTGAGCCCGAATTACTACTTCGATGGTACTGGTTAGGTGCATATTACCTTTTTTTTAGAGCTTATTCACATCATGAAACCAACAGGAGAGAGCCCTGTCTATTTGAGTAAAATTTATCTACCCTACTTATTTTTGTTGTCTTTCTCATTACCTGCCACACACCACAATAATTTCCATAGTTTTGGCTCTATTCTTAATAGGCATTGTTTTTTGTGGAACAATATATATGTAGTGAGTTCTTCATTGTGTCATTCTTTGACTTTTGTCTTACGAAAAATCAAGGATTGGGATTGTTTTTTACATATTGAATCTCTCGAGATGAGTATATTTTAGTTTCTTGTGCAAAAATTTTCACGAAACTCTGCCTATTTAGTATTTACACTTGCCTTATGTTGATGATTTTTTCCTCTTGTATGGCTCTTGAGTCTTGCAACAGTTTAATGTTCACTTGCAATCTCTCACAAGTGAATGAACTTGTTGTTGCGCCCTCCTTTTTTTAGCTAGTTCTCTAATGAATATGAGATTATTTGGTTTGTATTATGTAGTTGGATCTATTGATTGAAATCATTTATGTCCTCATGAATATAGATATATTTTTTCTTAGGAAAATATTGTAAACTTTTAGTTCAGTATGAAAAAACTTACATCTATAAACATCATAGATCTCTCTGATGTTCATTTCCATCACAAACTAGTGTGATACCTCATAGTCAAAATGTCAGCCAAAATAAAATGTCCATAATCATAAAATACTTTTAAGTCTTACGTACAGTCATCTATATATGTAAAATACAAAACATGGCTTTGAGCCCATTCATCATCAAATTCAAAATTTGAAAACATGTATATCCAGTGAAGATGGATTGCTCACAACAGAAAGAGAGAAATGTAAATATGTCAAGTATATATGGATCTCAAAGAAACTGGGAGAAATACCCCAGATTCCTCTTCATTAATATCCCATGTACCCTATGGAATCTTCAATGCTTTTTTGGAAGGTGTGTCTACTATTCTACTTCCATGTTTAGCTCTTTGTTGGTTTTAAAATGAAATGGGTGAGAAAGAAGCTTCCAATGCCTTTACTTGGTTGAACAATGGTCTCAGGATAAGGTCCTACATCCCAAATAGATGGGAAACATTGATTATTAAAATAGGAATCTTTACTCCACATTCATTCATTAAACGCTAATGTTATAATTTTTTTATCAGTAAAAGGAATTGTATTATTGTGCCTAGAATTACGTAAGCTTTCCCATTTAGCAAGAAATTATATGCTAGACCGCTATATACTTATGCACTTATAGGATGACCAATTGAACCTTTATGCCATAGCTGTAGGCTAGATGTGGCCAAAAATTTCCAGGAAAACAAGATACATGAGTTATCATAATGACTGTGGTCTATTGGTGTCTTGCATAAATATATCTAAACTTCAATTTGGCTCAGGGAATTTGCAGATAAGTTATTATGTAGTTCTCTTCATAATTTTGCTAATATAAGGGGAATTGTATATATTAATATTATTGTTGGATGAATAAATGAACTGGGTAATCCTTATTTAAATGTTTCTGTATTCTATCTTTGTATATGTAGTATACTGGACCACTAAGCTCAGATTGTTATAGAAATGTAAAATCTTCCTACTCCTCCTATTGAAAGAATAGTTGCATTCTGAGAGTTCTATATGTGCCATCCAAATCTATTAGGGAGATGTTCCATTTTGAGTAACTGGGTTCTTTATCCTTTTTTAAGATAACCAATAAATCAATTTTAAAATAAAATTTGAAGGTAGAAGTGTCTACATTTTTTTTTTGCAAATACATTTTAGTGTCATTTAGTAAAGATCTCATCTGAAGCAAAGTTATCAATATCATTCGAAGGACATTATTCTGATGCATCTAACATAAATACAATATTTTCACTTATTCAAACAAATGAAACAAATGAACTTCTTCTTAAGATCACCTGCTACATTTTGCAGATTTGTGGAGACATTCATGGGCAATTTTATGATATGAAAGAGTTGTTCAAATTTGGTGGAGATTGTCACATACCATTTATTTATTTTTAGGTGACTTTGTTGACATAGGTTTTTACTCTGTGGAGACTTTCTTACTACTTCTTGCATTGAAGGTATTATTTTCTTTATTTTTTACTTTGTTTTGGGGAATATATCAGCATTATCCAATTACTTGAAAAAGTGTATGTTTGCATTGAATAAGTTTGTAAATTATTGATCCTAAGTTTTTTTTCTTTAAAACAAAAACTAAGTATAGTTTGTATTCAAATGTTGTAGCATGTTTCCATCCGGCTGTTACAAGAGTTCAAAGATTGTCCAAAAAACAGAACTGTAAAGACATCTAGAAGATAATTGGCTCTACTTTTCTCAAAATAGATTCTACATATTTTTCATCTATTACAATATTGTTGGCACTATATACCCACACAAACTGTCCAAGAAGAATACAAAAAACACAATAGATCAAAAAAGGAATTAGGAGTCAAGTTTCGTTGTTTCTTAGTTAGCATGTCATGCTATTTATCAAAATCTCAAATGATTACCTGGAACTTTTCTTTTCTAAGATCTTTGAGCTTTAAATATTATATAATTTATGTTGCACAAAAGTTTTGAGATAGTCTTCAATAATCCTTTATCCATGGTTTCTTTTCAACATATTTTTCTTCAATTCTACATTTCATTGTCACCATGGTGACATGTACTCAATCCTACAGTTTTTTTTTTAATTTTTTTTTAAAGAAATAATTTTTCTTTATCCTCCTGCATAATTGGAAAGATGGTACCCATGGATTGCCCCCTCTTCCCTGGTTTTAAGGATGGAGGGCAGCAACCACTAGCTACAGTAGCAGCTGGTAAACTAGCAATATTTGGTGTGAATGGATCCCAAGGTATCCTTGGACATTATGCCTTAGCGGAAAGTGTTGAATCAACCTACCCCTTTTTTCCAAAGAAAAAAATTGCAACTTTTATTCGAGATGAAACAAGTTACATTTTGAAAGTGCATCTGGGCATGGGTAAAAAAATGACATTAGCTGTCCAAAAATGTTCATAAGTTTACGCTCGTAAGATCATATGTTAATTATATAATATCATCAAATAAATCCTATTGATAGGCTGCATCTCTCTCAACAAAATATGACTACAAATTATGTAATAAAATGTCTCAGAAAGGTCCTAATAGAAACCATAATATCAGCAACAGGCCAGGAATATCGAAGAAAAAAGTCAACGATCAGAAGATGAGATGTTTAGGCTCCTAGTGTAGCAACCCTCTATTATAACGATCAACCATTTCCCACTGCACATGAACCCCCTGCTTTGAAATCCTATCAGCTAGGTCAGTCAACTCCCTAAAATTGTATGTAAAAATAAGTGTGGACAAATTGTTATTATGAAGATTCACCTCAGACAAACTACAAGTATCTTTTATTCAAAGCTTCCTTACCATTGATCCAATGTATGCAGAGTTTAGAGTCACCAACCTATTTATTCATTTTTCCAGAGAAATCCTTTGTAGAGATGCTATTGCTCTTAGCTCTACCCAATTGTTAGAACCTTATCCCAAGCCTACTTTTAATGTATAGAAGAGAGAGTCGAATAAGTAAATAGCACCACCATCCCCACACATCCAGGATTTCGAAGGCTGACACCGTTTAAGAAGACCCAAGGTGTTCTTTTACCAACCTAGCTATCACTCAGGGCTACTCAATTCTACAGTTGTGTGCACATCATCATTTGTGATAATTTATAAACATTGATTTGAACTTATCTGAAATGAAAGTGTAGATGCTATAGTAAGTTTACTATCAAGCAGCAGTTCTGGGCACCTCTCAGTCCTTGTACAAATTCCATTATCAAATATGGGTGTCATTTTGAGTCATAGGAATAGTAAAAACTAAAAATACATTTTCTAGCACTTTTGAGCATTTTTTGGAAAATCTAGGCATGTTGGATCCGCTTAAAAATCATAAAGGTTGAATTTGGGCATGTCTAAGGGTCAAAACAACCCTAAAATAGTGATAGAAAGCAGCAAAAGTCAGCATAGTTGGCTTTGTTTTATTAGGACAATGTATTTCATGACAAGTGGGATGTGAACATCAACTTGGTTTGCCATGGAGGTTGATCTTCCTTATGGAACTAGGATTCATATTCTTCCTATCTACAAGCACATTAGTAAAAAGACTCACTTCCTTCAATGAACATAGAAAATTGACTCCAATTTTCCAATTATTTGCGACCAAGAAATATTTTTGCAGTAGTTGTTCTCAATCCTATACCCACCTCCTAGATTGTATTTTTAGCTCTTTCCTCCAAATTCAGCCATGTAGCTTGAATCATAATACTTTTAATTTTTTATTTAGTTTATATGCACAAGTACATAAAAGTGTGTTAGATCTATTCCATCTTCTAACCATGTTGTAGGTCACAAGTGTCATAATAGAAAGGCCATAATCTACAATAGCATGTTCGTTCCTTCCAAACAAGTGATCCATGCCCTCATATGACTTCCCACTCAGAATGTGTTTGTCTGATACAAGCAATCAATGCCCCTTTTTCACCATACAAGTGACCTAAATCTAACCAATAGGTTCCAATACTTTCTCCACAACATCATTCTCCTTTTCCAATAACGTGGTAGAAAAGGGGCTTTCATAGCCATGTGGTGCTTCATTATTTGCTCAAACCATGTCATGCGAATAGAAAGAGAAAATCACATTAAGTGGCATGTGACAACCATGAATATAATTGAAAACCCTATCATCTATCATATATTTTTCCCATGTTAAATATCTTTCTAGATGGCCCTAGATTTGACTCTTATAGGCATCTTCAACAATTACAGGAAACTCTACACTGATCTTCCCAGTACTGTGAAGGGCAGCTTTTCTCAAACATTTCATAGGTTACAGGAGCATCCTTTATCACTAGAAACATCGTGTAGGAAACTAGGTATGGAAGTCAATTTAGACAAGAGAAACGTGGTTATATTGTCCATAAAAAAGAAGACAAATCGGGCTCAAATTAGGTTAAAAATGAGTCTTTGGAGATAATATAGAACTACAAATACTTGGCATTAGAGTTCAACAAAAATCTAAATTGGGAATCATGTACAAGAAAGACACTCCAAGGGAAAGGAAGTCAACTTTCCTTCTACAAAATAGGTGCGAATTGGCAAATATGTGGGACCAGGAAATAATCAGCTCTCTATTCTAGACATTTGTAACACCAATACTTCTATATGAATGCCAGGTTTGGGCTTAGCTTGAAAAAAAATAGGTGGAGCAAAATAGAGAGAATGCAGAAGCACATAATGTCATCCTTTCTAAAATTAAGAGAAACTACTCCCTATGAAATCATGTTGGCAGAAATAGGTTTGTATTCACTTGAATTGGGAGCAATGGGGATGCTAATTTTGAATATACAAAGGGTGGTTGAAATGGATGACCAACAACCACCAAATAAAATCAACAAATAAGTGTTGTAGTGAAAGAACAACACATGGGAGCTTCAGTGCCAGAATGGCTAGAAAGTTGGGACACGGTAGAAGAATATGCCTACTAAATAAAAAAGAGACCAAAAGTCACTTACAGGATTGTTACATGAGGAGAAAATTGAAGGAAAAATGCAGGAAAAAAAGTAGTACTGCATAGTACATTGGCCAGTTCAACCAAATATTGAAATCAATATACAGGAATATCCGAAACCAATATGGCTTGGAAAAAAATACTGTATACACATTATCCCAACTAAGGACATTTTCACATGGGCTAAGATGCATGACAAGGAGATGGAATGAACCCAAAGAATAATGGGATTGCAGGACTAGTCAAACATGTGGTTGAGGAGATGTAGAAACATACCAGCTCTTCTTGCTTCATTGTCAGGCATATAACCACATTAGAAAGCAGTCCATGATGGAAGGAATCACCTGGACAACAATATTATAGGACTTGTAGCTTGAAGATAGTGCAAAAATATATTCAAGGATGAGAGACCCAAGGGAAAAACTAATGCAGGCATGCCAGTATAGAATAGTTGACCAACCCCAACGGATTTACTAAGAAAAGAAGACTGATGACTCATGCAAGGCATGCCTTATGGAGGGAGTCCTGTTTATTTTTCCTTCATTTTATTGTATCATTCCTGCATTCTCATTTCTGACTTCCATAAAGGCTTGACCTCACAAATATGTAACTAATTCTTCCCATAGACCATTCCCCCTCATAGACATTTAATAAAATTCTATTTTATTCTATTCATGTCCTCTTATATTTTGTAATTTCTTGCATTTTGTGACATTGGACACACCTTTTTGTTTTATTGTTGAAAATTGTTTTATAAATACCTTTTCTAAGAAAAAAAGAAAGCAGATCATCAAATCAAAGTTCAAACTATAGAATTGCGATGATATACTTACACTATGAACAAGCAACCAACTACAAGTATGATGTCTTAAAGGTCATTTTGTGTTCCAAAAAATCTTCTTTATTCAAGTTGATGAGTGAAAATGTTAGTAGATTTATAATAGGCAATAATGGTTCCAATTCCCATGCATAGTTTCTAATACCTTCTCTTGAAAAAATCCTTTTCTATGAATAATGATTACACATTATTAAACTTAGGAAAATAAGAAAAAGATTATTTGTATGCTAGATGTGAAATTTAAATAGTTCTGGCAGTCTCTCAAATAGGGTAAGCAACACCTATGAAATAAAAAAATGTTCTCTATTATTTTGGGCTTCGATGAACCAACTCAATTGTCTCTAACATAACAAGCATTGGCACAATGTATACAATCGACAATTTGTACAAATCTTCTATGTAAGAGTTGTAGTAACTATACAGTCTCTGCTGAAGTAACCTAAAGGTTTGAACCAAGTTATGGTGCATGCAATCTTTGGGTTATAAGGTAGACTGACCCTTCATATATTAACGTGTTTGGCCCTTCATACATAGACCTAATTTGATAGCTATCCAATACTTCAATTGGCTGGTTAGTATTCCTTTTCTTATATGTGACATTTGTTGGAACTTTGAATTTGTTTCAGGTATGACATTCTAGATTTGTGCCTTAACAGACCCGAGGAAAAACTAAACTCAACAGTTATAAGCCATGTATAAGAGCAGAGGTCAAAGTTTCCAATTGAATAGACCTATTGGCAAGGGATGGATGTTTCTCCTTCCTTTTGATTAGAGAACATGCAACTAAGGAAATTGTATAAAATGTAGCCCCTGCTTTTAACTTTTCAGTAAAATGAGCTGAAAATTGAAGAGCTATAGGGTCCCAACTTAAGAATTCATTTATTTAGCTACCCCTTCTTTGGGAAAATTTTAAATTGCTTCAGGAAGTGGAGAGCAACCACCTTTATCATCTGCATGACACTTCAGACATATATGAAGTAGAAACAATGAATTTTGAGGACAAGATTCCAGTGATATAATGAAACCTCTAGAAAACATGACTGACACTTTTTGGTTTCCCACAATAGCTACAATTTCCATCTGTTAATCTTTTTTTACAAGATCTTCATGCAGTGAATTCTTACTATTTTTCTCAATGTCCAATTATAAAAAAATCAGTGCCAAGTTTGCATGGCTTCTGTTACCAGGAAATCCATCTAGCATCAAATACAAATCCATGCCTGCTACATGAAGATTTTGTGGATATTTTTGTTCTTTATTAGGCTATTTTTTGAGCTTTTCTATGAGATCATATTGGGGAATTACTTTTTGTCCATAAATCTCTTGCCAAAGTGTCAAAATTTAGTTCTTAGTTTACCCAAATTCTGTGTTGTTTTCTGAAGCATTTCAGATTTTGGCATGAACTACCTTCTTCATAGATGTATAGGGTGCATATACAGATGCTATATAGGTGTGACTGAAGTCCATTCTCATTTTCTTTTAATGTGTTGAATTGATGATGTTGTCTTTTATAGAAATCCATTAAAATTAGTTACGGTTTTTTCTTTCTTAGGTGGAGATATGCTTGCTTGGAAGTTGGAACAAGATCGAACCAAATTAGCAGAGGGAGATCTTCAAGTTGATATTGAAAAATTCAGGTATTTTCCATTAGAAACAAAAAATATGGATTTGGATTTCTTGTGAACCACATGTGTTCTACTAAACCACTGTTTATAATAATATAGTTTTCTTGTGGTGAAGTTATACTTTCCTACAGTTAGTGATGTTATCACATTTCACCTATTTTTATTGAGAGTGGTGCATATTACACCATCCATGGCAAATGAGATGATTCAAGTAGTGCTTTTTATATTGTTGGAAAGGTTGTTAAATTATAACTTTATTTTTTAGAGTTTTCCCATACTTGTAATCACTGTCAATATTATAATTATAAAAGGTTTGAAAATTGACCAGATCGACATTAAATGTCCTAATTTTACTTAGTACTTGGACAAATCTCAAAACCACCCTAGACTTGTTGATCCAGATTGA
The DNA here is from genome assembly GCA_001517045.1 of Pseudotsuga menziesii. Lineage (NCBI taxonomy): Eukaryota > Viridiplantae > Streptophyta > Pinopsida > Pinales > Pinaceae > Pseudotsuga > Pseudotsuga menziesii. The sequence goes on from LPNX010985911.1 coordinate 147,917, forward strand.
CAAGAAATAAAAAAAGAAAAGATGAATAACAAAGGTATTTGGTAGACTTAGGACATGACAGCCATTAAACTGAAGGACTTCATAAAACTCTAGAAAATAAAACAGCAACCATTAAACCTACAAAACAATTAGGACTCTATCTATGGAACCCAAGAAAATACATAGATTTGTAAGGGTACATCCATATTAGTTCACATTTTGTGGTTCAATTAGGTTTATGTTGTATAAAAATGCACAAAAATAGGGGTAATTTGGGCTCCAAACAGCCAAGAACCCACATAATGTTATGACATTGATATTGGGAGAGGCATGCTCCTGCAAAGCTCCCAAAGTTTTAGGAAGTGGTGCCCTTGCTTTTGGAATGTGTCCTACAAGTTCCAAAGCTTTGGGAACTTGGAAAATGGCAGGAGCACGTTCCCCAACTGTGTGTTAGTAAGTGATTAATTTTTGTGTAAAACATCTAGTCAACCTTTGTACACAGGATGTATCATTATTATCTAGTTTCTTTTCCTTACTGGATAGTACTTTATACCTTTCTCAAAAAAAAACTGAGTGTTAAAAAGTACTTTATTAATTTAACTAATATATTAATGCACAGAGCATGGAAAACCAGCACAGCAGGTGCTTATACAATGAATGAATATTAAATGGATGGATACTATACTAGAAGTAACTTGTAATTTAACAGACTTAAATTCTAGTAAGTTTAGAACCTTCTTTCCACTCCTAATTTTGATTTTGAGCTGACAGAGCTCAGGGCTCAGACATAACTCTGTGCTTATTAGGCACAAATATTCTCACAGAGGTTTGGTTGGTCAACACAAGCCACTTGGCCCATGATGAAGCCATTTTTTACTGTGTAGAATAATAAAGAGCATGATAAACATAAAATCCATGTCTAGGGACTGTTTCACAAGTTCTTATTTGGAACAAGAACCCTCAGCAAAGGGACTATCATCTTTCACATCACTACAGAAAGGGGCATGACATCCAGCCCCTGCCAAAATGCACTAGGAATGATTGAAATTTCTTGGAATCCTTTTCCAAGGAAGTGTTACAATGAGTAGCAATGGTTGGGCTTGGTTACATCTAACCCCAAAAAGAGCAGTAGATTAACATGGAACTAGAGACCTGCCACTTGATCACCTTGTCATAGGCCCGAAAACCTGAAAAACAAAACAACAACACATTTCGTGAGAGGTGAAGAGGAAAACCAGCTGTGAAAAGATGACAGATTTTACTTGGAAATTTTCTACCTACTTTTGAAAATTGTTTCTGAGAGTTTTCCATGTTTCTTTTGATATCCTTAGAGATTCAAGTTTCTTATCTTTATGAGGCCATGGTTGTTCCTATTCTTAGAAATCCATTAATTGTTGTCTCCCATTTCCTATTTTCCTTACTTGGGGGAACATTGTCTCTAACAGCTCAGTCGATTGGCTTGAAGGTTAGTTGGAGATTGGGGAACTCAAACTATAACAAGGATCGTTGTTTTAATATGCAAAGAAGTTTCTATCTGAATAGGTGAAAAATACTGGACTACAATTTCTTGAAAGCTGTTCCTTTTCCTTTCCCATTTTCAATGTTTAGGGGCCCATGGTGCCTAAAACCTTGGTGGGCTATCTGAGGGTTGGATCAAAGGCTATTAGAAGAATTGGAAAATCAAGCAATTGGAGGCAGGGGTGTTTGGAAATATTCCTCTGTTGAGAATCTTGTGTTACAGTGAGTGAAATTACTTAACTGAGTTGTCATAGTTATGGGACCTTGCACGGAATTTCTTCAAGGTATTTCTACTTAGTATATTGAAAGAGTGCGAGGCTTTGGGTACAAACTTTGAGATTTATTTCATACCATGTCTCCTCATTTCTTGTAGAAACAAAGTGCAGGAGTGAAGCCTCTAGATGGACTATGTATACTTACCCTATGAGCATAACTAGTCATCCCCCAGGAGATCAAACACTAAAAAAAAGTACTTTTGACCTAACTTCAATTGTCAATGTAGAAATAGAGTTTTCCTACCTTTGAACTCTCATTCTAAATTTCTATGTTGTTTATCATTTCAGCTAAGAAAAATCAAAATATCATCTTGTGTACTTCCTTTTAGAACTTTGAAGTCAGTTTAAGTTCACTATGAATCCTATAGGTTGTACTAGATAATATGAAAAAGCATTTGCTTAAATTCCAGTTCTATCTTACATAAGATAACTTAATTCATGTCCACAAATGACCAGGGAATAGGTCAATGGGACCAGAAAGTACAATCAGTGTACAGTGTCCACAAGACTGTAGGAGTTTATAGATTCATAGAACACTCGTTGATGCTAAAATGTTATCCAAGTAAAGAAATACTAATTAAACAAAAGTGTCTAGAACTCTCCTAGAGCTTCTTTTCACAT
>LPNX010985911.1:160483-176585 GCA_001517045.1 Pseudotsuga menziesii
CGGTCTTTTATTACGCGACCAAATTTGGTTATATTCTAGCTTGTCATGTGGTCATTAATTTTGTCATAAATGTGGTCATATAATTGGTCATTGATTGAAATACATGACCAAATAAATGACCAAATATATGACCAAATTAATGACCAACCGACAAGCCATAAATGACCAAAATAAAAAAGATCAATTTTGGTCGCGTAATAAAAGACCGTAAATTAACCACCAATGATCGCCAAACCAAAAGTGGTCATTGATATGCGGATTTTGGTCATTTTTTTGATCACTAATCTCTCATTTTCCACTAGTGACATCATCCATGTATTATCTTTTTTGGAGTCAACAATGTTGTTACATCATAGGGAATCATTCTTTCTCTAAAGAAACCTTTATTTATAAGCTTTGTTTCTTGTTGATTGATCTCTGCTAGTTGTGTAGGACTCATTCTATAGGATTCATGATTACGTAAAGATGACATTGGGATTATATCAATGTGATGTTGAATATCCCTCTTTGGTGTAAGAACATTAGGTAGTTCATTCAGGATAACATCAACATATTATTCTAGTGCCTTGGATACTTAAGTAGGTATTGGTATGTCTTCCTCGGATCCTTTTTGCACTATTAATCCATAACAAAATCATGTTTCCTTCATTTCTTTAATAAATTATCCTTTTGATAACATATTCTCAACTTTACCTTCATCCTTAAGGGGCAATAAGATTACTTTTGATCCATCCTTCCAAAAGCTATAGGTATTTTTTCCTCCATCACGCAAGACTTTTTTGTAATATTTCCAAGACCTTTCCAATAATAGATTACATGCATCCATCATAATGACATCACGCCATACTTCATCTTGATAAGTCTTACCAATGGAAAACTTGATCAAACATCTTTTTATTAATGGTGACTTCATTCCCTTTTTTGAACCATGTAATTCCATAAGGATGAGGATGTGTTTTACAATGTAATTTCAACTTATCTGCCATCTCTTTGGAAAACATATTCTCACAACTATCACGTTCAATAATAACTTGACATACCTTTCCTTTGGAAGTGCACATGGCTCAAGAAAATTTGTCAAAAGCCATGAATATTCATTCTTGTTGCTTTATCTTTGCTCTTTTTTTAGGAATCACCATTGACCTCTGTATCATGAGGTTTACCCCCATATCAACCATAACTTCATATTAAACTCCTTCTCATTCATTCTCATAGTGGACCAAGTTTAAACTAGGTTGTTGTCCTTGCTTTGGCTCGTGCATGTGATAATTTGAGCATTTCAATGCTCACTGACCCTCTACACCACACCTAAAACACCAATAAGGTATTCCTCTTCCACCACCGTAACCTCTACCCCTTTGAAATACTCTTACTCATCATTGGTTCGGGTTACCTTGTCTAGTATCTTATTATTTATCATGTCTCCTTGGGATGATTCCCCTTTACCATAATTAAAACAACCCCATGAGGTAGAGGATGTTCCCCTCCTTACTCCTATACTCACTTGAGAAAATTGTCAATTTTGTTTTTCCTCATCCTTTAAGGCTAATTAGCATGCCTCTTTCACATTGTGAACCCTATGCATGTTCAATTTATCTTGAATAGAAAATTTCAAACAATTCACATACCTTGCAACCAATTGCTCAAATGGACGACTAATAAAACTTATGTGTGATTTCCTCCATGGCGGATAGGTTTTGCTTCAAGTTTTCAAATATTTGAAAAAGGTTCTGTGCATAGTCTAAGGGAAAAAAACATTCTCACATCTTGTTTCCATCTTATTCCAAGTATTTACTTTGTATTTTCCTTTCTTTGTTATGTCTTTTTGCACACAATCCCACCAGATCATGGTGTGACCCTTCAACTTGGGGCATGCAAAGTTCAACTTATTTTCTTCTTTCATAGGTTTCCATTCAAATCAATTTCCATGGATTTCAACCAATATATTAACTCCCTTGGTTTAAGACTCTCTGCATAGTCTTAATCTTCCATTTTGATCACATCATTTCTCCCTTCTAAATCCCTGAGTGCCATTTCTTAAGGGTGAAAATGCGAATTTGGGAAACAATTGTATGACAAACAAAGTGGAAAAAAAGAGGCTGCATGGGTGAACACGCAAAAAAAATACATCCTCAAACTCTAGGTCAAGAGTTTGTGAGAGTTCAAACTCTCGGTCAAGAGTTTATTTAAAATCTAGGACGAGAGTTTGAACCAATCACTACACTGTATTTTAAAAAAAATCTCAGACATGAGTTTGAACTAAACTCTTGGCCGAGAGTTTGGAGATATTTTTTCAGCCAAGAGTTCATGGTCAACAAAACGTACGAAAATATCTGGCATCTTTCTGGAACCTGCAACTTCAGCAAGCCCAAACCCCTACAAATTTTAAATATTATTTATCGGACTTATTAGCAATGGATTCATCTTTGATTATAGTTTTCAATTTGAATTTCTATTTATTAATAATAAAAAAATTCTAAACCTTATCCTTTAAGAATTTTGTTATTCTGAAAATTACCCGAGATGAAGATTCAACATCATAATAAAGACAACACCAAAAATTTTAAAATCTTCGCAGAGATAATAATTGCCTTGTCCTCTTCAAAATGGTACTTTTAGTTTTTCCAATAAGTGTCACACTAAAAAGAAAAATGAATCTCACCAACATGTGTTATTGAATGCACCATTTTCTGAACTTATATTGTTTCGATAAATAATAAAAAATAGTTCTCAAGTCCGAAAAACCTCAAAATGCACAAGTTCAATCTGTGTAGATTATGAGTATAAATTTTGTTTCCCTAGAATGAATAACTATCTCTAATAAAAATGTGGTGCACACAAGTCACTCATTATTCATTCTTAAAATTTTAAAGTATATGTCATTGGTGGACATCAAAGCTTCCCCTCTATATGTCAATAGTTTTTTTTTAAATATGAGTACATAGCTAATTCAATTCTCTAAAACTTGTGTGTTTACTTCAAGGTGAAATTCGTAAGGGAGATATCATTCTGAATGGGTTGAAGTTGAAAAACATAAAATTTTGCAGTTTGTTTTGTCAAAAAACAAGCAAAATTGTTTCCCAACTTCATGTTTTCACCCTTAAAAAGGTATATTCTCTACTTCTTCTTATTCATGCTCTATATGTTGATATACACCTCCTTGGTCTATCTCCTCATCGGATGCTTCTATTCATAAAATCATTTGATTAGCTAACATGTTTTTCAAATATTCTACTTACCTTTGGAGGTTTTTCATGTCTCTATGCATAAGAGCAAGACCTGCTCTTCCTTTTCCTCTCCTAGCCATCCTCCTACTCTGATACTAGATGATGTAGCCAGTAAACTTTGATTCATTCACAGGATCTAAGAACCATGCAAACAAATGAGAGTGGAAAAACTAACTATATTTTTATTCATTCTCCATTCTAACTATTACAATAAAGGTTCAACCCTTTATAACTACTATTTGAGATTTTCGAAATATGAGATTTTCAAAATTTGCTAATTTTTTAAAATTCTTCCATGACTCTGAAACTAACCACTAACTAAAAGTAACTAGAGTGAAACTAGGTGTTAACTCGCTTCTCTGAATAGGAGCATAAACTAATAGATAATTGATCATTACAAATTTAAAAATCCCTCAAAAACACAGAAACCTCAATTTGAGGCCTTATATCAAGGAATTTGTCCCTAGAAAAGTATTAAAATAAACATTGATCGGAAGGATATGATTGGTCACTGCAGTGAACACTTCAAAAAGCAACTTCCTATTAAATTTGAGCCCAAACGGATAACCTAGTCAAAAGTTATGACCCTTAGAAATCCATGCATCATTCTTTTTTTCTTTTTTTTTTTCAGGCTTCGGAAGTCGCTGCATCAATGTGGATTTATGAACCTACTTATATGCATCAGTTATGTTTTAAGTTATCATTTATCTTATTAATGACAACAGTTGCGTGATTTGCTTCTAGTATTCAAAACTAAATAAATTATAGGGTATGCAGCTATCAATTTTTGTTATGATTAAATTAATGAATGGGTGCCATGCATATGATAGATAAATTAACTTATTTTTGGGTATCGATGATTGATAAATTAGGTAATTGAGTCATTGACTTGGAAAAGTGAAAAATATGCATGATCTTATGTTTGGATGAGACTAACTCATAGGATAGATAGGCTAAGTGATGACTAGATACATGTTATGATGTGTGGGCTAGTGTAGGTTTATGTAGGAGTCTAAGTTTCCCAAATTGGTCCTTTGATGATGCAACTCTAAGAATAGTAATAAAAACAAAAATGTTGTGATTTCAGATAGGGTGTCAACCCTAGTTCTAATAGGAGGGGTGAAGGTATTTTCCATTGCATATCCTCCAAAACCTGAGGTAATTGGAGTGGTGTGTTTAATAAAGCTCCCTAAGTTGTGCGATGATGACTATTAGATTTCTTCTAGGGAAGTCAGGTTAATTTAGTCGCTGCATATGGTGTTAGGTCAATATAGTTGATGTGCCATGATATTCTAGTAGAGGAATGGATATGAAGTGTATTATGGAATTAGATTAGGAAGGAGGATGATTAGAATAATAGTATTTTGGTTTGTGATTTGAGACATCAACTTAGGTGTACTTGTTTCCTTCACCTGCAAATCATGGGGTGATTCATTAAGGTAAAAATCTAAATATAATGTTGAATAATGTTGTGACTTAGTTAAACAATTTCTTGATATTGAGGGTATTGGATTGTTGTCTTGCATCTGTGGCAATTGTTGTCTTGTTACTTAGGAATTATGCATTAGAGATGATGATGGTTGGCTATAGTACATGCATAAGTTATGTGTACACAGACCACTCACCCACACCTTTCGCATGTACACTAGTATTATTTACTATGTAAATATATATACATATTGGTGATTGTTGTGTTATCGTGAAAAGTGGTTGATGGATGCAATAAGATTAATATTTAATATTACTTATAATATTTACTAGGTGTTATTAAATTTATGTTACATTAGTTATATTCCATAGTATTAGGATCATTTACATTAGCTTTTATTGATAATTTAAATTGTGATTTATTAGTTGCATTCATTTAATTCTCATTAGTAACTACATTTAAATTAGTAGTATCTTTACATTGATTATGCTAATTAATTGGTATAAAGTATTGATTGCATGTCAGGTTGAAGGTGGACCAATTAATGCTTTCCAAATAATTAAAAATGTGAGAGATACTAGACTATTAAATAATAAATACATTGATATATTTTATTATTTAATAATATTTAGATTTTCGGTTGGGTGTGATCATACCAACGTTAATGCATCGGGTCCCATCAAAACTCCATAGTTAAGCATGCTTGGGATAGAGTAGCGTAGGGATGGGTGACCTCCTAGGAAGTATTAGTGTTGCACCCTACATTGAAAACCTTGGATATGGTGTTTTAGGGAGGGACTTGGTGGGAGGCGGGAAAACTAATTGAATTCCACCCATGACGTCTATCATCACCTCCTAGATATTTACTCATCCCTCTCTCAGAATTTCAACATGGAAGGAATTTGACCTTGCCCACCAGTCACCTTGCATAGGTTCAAGGCTTTTATGGTTCGCTATTCCTAGTGTAAGACATTAATGACCGACGACTCTTGACCCAACTAGTAGGTTATCTCGTATGATGGCTCAACACAAACCCAGTTTCGCTAGAGGGTTTTCTTTTGCATTTTTTTTCTCCCGCTCCATTCCAATGCAGATTACCACCTCTCAAGCAAAGAAGAAAGTCGAGGTTAGGAAGAAGAGACTACACTCACCAACCATGCATCCTTGTTGCAACGCCTCACTGGGGAAGCAACTCCAAAGGAGTTCATGGCCTTGCAACGATGTGACGCTCCATCCCCACAGGGTATGGTGGTCATATCCCTCTCAACATTCGCAGTGTCGTGGACAACTGGGAAGTAGAAGTTGTGGCTCACCATCGAACGATGCAACCCCTAAGAAAAATATCATCCCACTACTGGCGCATGAAAAATGTCCTCTCCATATTCCTCTAGCAAAGAGACAGGGATCCTTCCTCTCTCCTTCAAGCAATGCTAAAAGTTCTTCGATCAATATCCTTACTCATATTCACTGAGCTTGTACCGGCAAGAATATTCTAAAGAGACTTCCCAGAAACACAATACCATGTCAACATGATGCATGGAAGAATCTCCTCCCAAATTGGGGATGAACAGGAAAAATGAAGACGGACGAGAGGAGACAAGCAGCCTATCACAAAGGCTATAGGTACCTACTTCTACAGTGGAGCTGCCTTTGGATTCAGAACCTGCTCTCTCTGGTGAAGATGAAGACTACTACAAACCTTGCCCCATTGTCAAAGAACCCTGGATAAAGTCGTAACGCCTAAGGATTTTTCAATTATCTCCATGGTTTTTTTGTTTGTTCAATCTATTTGTCATTTACTATTGCAATCACACTCTATTTTAGTTTTGTTTAGGGAGACTTGGTTCCCCTTACCAAGGGCAGGTCCAGGAAAATTGTTTTGTTATTTTTCTAGTTCCCTCACACTGATGATACATGTGGAACAAACTATATGCATGTAACTTTTTTTGTATATTAATATAAATCTCTGCAACTTACAAAAAAAATATATTTAGATTTCAGGTTGAGTTAATGTGATAAACCTCCCTTGTTAATGGGGAATTTGATAGATCCTTAAAGGAGTAGGCTACTTATTGTTAGTATTTTATTATAGTTTGGCCTTCCTAGGGATCTTTTTAAGAAGGGAGAAAGATGATGGAAATAGAGGGAGGGGGGGGGGGGGGGGGGAATAGAATTGGATGGAGGAAGTGAGGATTGGATTTTTATAGGAAGAGGGAAAAGAAAATGGAAGGTGAAAAAACTTACGAAAACTAGATATGGATGAGGCTAGAGATTGTTAATATGGTTATCAGAGTTGTGGGGATGGAGGGCTAAGAAACTCCACATGTTTTCTAGAACCAGAAGCTTAGCTATTAGTTGGTTGGGAGGATTAAGCGCAATTTGGGAATGCCAACATTGCTAGTTAGCTCAACTACTTGCACTACTTGGTTGAACTAAAAACTCACTTGTTGCAACCAACCAAGTTTGCGATAATATGCTATTCCTACTTGGTTATGTTATTTGTCTTAACATTTGCATTAATTGATATAATAAAATTATAGTAAAAAGTCACTATAAAAAGTTTACCTATTATGCTACAACTTAAAGTACCATTCTCTCAAATTATTCATATAATATTTTATTTTATTTCAATTATTATTGTTAATGCAAGATTGCTAACACCCATCACTAAAAACAAGTGTTACATTATTTAAGATACTTATAAAAATATGATAGTGAACTTAAAATTGTGATAATGAGAATTATAAATAATTCATTATTTATATTTTATAAGTTAAAACACCATTTAACATGCTTAGTATATAATATATATTTATAATAATATAATATTGAATTTGAGAATGTGATAGTAAGAATTTTAAATCATACAGTATTCATAATTTATAAGTTAAAATATCATTTAATTTACTTAGTATAAAAATATAATGATAAACTTCAGAATGTTATAGTAAGAATTATATAATATGCATTATGCATATTATAAAAATTGTGTAAGGTTTAAAGAAAAGCAATGATGTAAATTTATATCTTTTTAACCAATTTTACATATTATTTTAATGAAGCATGTTTCATCACATTTTATTAATAATAATGAATATACTATTATTTTATATATACTATTTGATTAAAAACCGTGTAGTACAAGATGTATAGTATGATGAAACCGTTATATAATAATTATGATGAAATTGTTATATACGGTAGTTGGCATGACCATATGATTATTAAGTGCGAGTTAAGCAAATAGATGGTACATGAATATATATTTTTTTTGGTTGGCAAAGTGGTGGAACCCCCTGACTAGTAGGTTTCCATTGGCTGAGTGGCCACGAACTAGGGGCATCTAAGCCGTCAAAATCACCCGGGGATCGCACCCGGCCTGGATCGCACCAACCCTTAACATGGTTGGATTTTTGGTATCCAACGGGATTAGAACCGGTGACCTTCCAGCGTAGGGCCGTCTTAACCATACCCCGCCACCAATTATTCTACATCTTGAAGATCACATGAATATTATTGTAAACTAAAAATTTGTATTTTTATGTCACCGCAGGGTGACATATATAGATAGTTCAGTTCAATTAATTTTATGTTTAATTTTTTCTATTTTCTAATGTTTTTATGTTTTTAAAAGTTAAGAATTTTTTTAATTAAATATAAATCATTTATTAAAATTGTAATTGATTTGGATTTTGATAACGTTAGCTTTGAATTTCGCCTCTTATAGTGTGGCAGTGGAGCTTGCGTCATACCATTTTACAAGCTTTAAACTTGAACTGACAAGGGATCAGGCCAAGACCTAGGTATCATGTATAGAACAGAAACGGATAAATATGCATAGTATGAAAAGACACCCGTACCTTTGGAAACTGCAGCAGTCGCATAGGGAACAGTGTGTATACATGTCCATTCAAGTTTGGTCCTTAGATCATGCCCATCCAAGTGTGGTCTTTAGATAGGAAGAATATAACTGGTTTTACAAAATGAATGGATCAAAATGTACGAAAATTGAAATATTAAAATATATTTAAAAGAATGTTATTTCACTTTTATGTTATAATGTATCAATGTACGGAATTGAAATATTAAAATATATTTAATAATTTCAGGATCTATTGGGAGGACAAGGTTTCAAAACTATAATTATTGTGGGCTGAGTACTGAATCGAGCCAAACTCCATAGGTCTTAATCTTCTTCGCTGGTGTTAACGACCGGCATATGCATACCTATTGTAAATATCTGAAAAAAACAATAACGTTAGTCTCTTTATTTATGCATGCTACTGCTTACCTAGTACAGTTATAGTTCTACCTTTGCGTCCTTGGAAGGTTGAAGCTGTGAAGAAAGAGCTCACCAGTATTCATCCTGAATCTTGACGTTATTTTTTTCATGTCTAAGATAAAGAAGCTTTCAGTTTGACTTTGATGAGGGTCTTAGTCTTAACAAAATTATTACAATCTCTGTTTCACTGGAGATAGACTTCTATATTTCTGAGAATAAACAGTGAAGCCTTCACGATGCATCTGTCAGTTGAAGAAAATAAACGGTCAATAAGAAAACCCAGTTATTACATGTGGAGGCAGTCAAAAGTGAGTTTAAAGTTGAGCAGAGGAAAGAAGTGGGAAAATGGGCGATTACACTGGTTTGTCCCTTTGATAAACGCTTTACGAGAGGAAACATGAAAGCTCTCGGCATTTATGCTTTTCTTCCAACAGAAATGGTCACCAGTTTTCCTTTTGTAATACAAGAATATTTTTTATTGGTTTCATATCGAGAGAGTATTATTTTTGACAACAAATGGAACCAGGGAATATTAGAGCGTATTTCGTTTTCTTTCCGTTCGGCATTTTGTTTTTCGTCTACCATGAGACCTTCTTCCATATGTCAATTTTATAAATATATCTCAGTTGATTGTCGTTGTTAGCTGCAACTGGAACAGATAAGAAGTGTTATTCAGGCCTAGTTAAGAATGGAGGATATAATTTTCTGGGACTCTAGCTTTGTTGACAAAGATTTTGGCAGGACAAGAGAAACTTGGACATTAATGCCAGTCTTTGGAAGCATTTTGGAAAGGTTTTACTTATTTAACCTCGCCAATTAATCTATCTAGCGAAGGGAGTGATAGATATGATTTCCTACGGGCCTTTCTCTTTTTATTCTTTTGACAGGATAGATAGAGGTAAAAGATAACATACAGAGAGGAAAGCAAGCAATATAACTGCATGCAAGCGATCGATCTAACTGACCAATCAATCTATCCAAGCAAGCACACAATCTTTCCCCTCTCTTCTCAATCCATCTATTAAATCCCAATCTATCTATCCCCAACCAGTCCCATTCGTGGAGGAAAACCTTTGTTTACGTTAAAAACAAATTGATCATGGAATGTTAAACATGTTTGGAATTAAATGTTTCAGAGAAACTATTTCAATGGAATTTCATGTCATATTTGAAAGTGATTCTATATTAGTAAAGATTACTGGTTTGAATGATTTGAATATATTTATCACGGGGCGCTCACACGAAGTTGGTTCCACTTTTTAGTGTCACTTAAGAAATAAAAAACGCACTTCTGAAGTGTAAATCAAGAACGCATATGCGTTATTGATGGTACGTTTGGAATTTTTTTACCTGAGCCCAAACACAAGGCTAAGTTTCATAAGGAAGTATCGCATATGCGATATATCACATATGCGTTTTGTAAAAGTTAAATATCGCATATGCGATATTGAATACTAAAAAAAAAAAAAAAACAGAGGATGCAGGCCTCAAATATTATTTGCACAGTGAAGCATCGGGAGAGCGATAAACCATGTTGGCGAAAAAACACATAGGCGATTTGTGTTTCACCTTTTGAAGGTCGAGTTAGAGGTGGATTGGCTCCAATGGCAGGTAACTTCTCTTATCCATTTCAATTAGTTTTCAATTCTTTATTGTTTTTCTTAATTTCATAGTTTTTATAATTGTTTAAAACAAATTTAATAAAAAAAATTGAATGAAATCAAAGAATGATAAATTAAAACAACTTGTATTTTTTTGTTTAAATCTTAACAGATAACAGAAATGAGCAAGATAATGTGGAAAACGAACCCTCTAATAACCCAGAACCTAACCCAAACCCAAACCCAGAGGGGGAACAAGATCAAAACTCACAAATTCTTGCATGTTTGGCGTCATTGAGGCACCTTAGCTCATCTATTGGAGGGGGGGGATCATTTGAGACAGTCTTTAGCCGATGCATTGGACACAATAACAAACACAATTGCCAATGCCCAAGGAGCTCTATACAACATTAGCTCGTACAGAGAATCCAGGCACGAGGACTTCACTTAGTGAACCTCTCACATAGCATGTGTGATTGTGGGATATTAAAGAATACCCTTAATTTCCAAAGATATTGACCCAAACTCTTTTTGTTGAAATCCCCTCCCAATACTTAAAACCTCCTCCCCACCCCTTTTTATACCTCAATCCTTATTAATCACCCTACCCACCCCCACCTTAAACCCCTCATCCCCCCAATACCTACAATATATTGGTTCGGTTTTTGATAATTTTAAAACCCACAATATGAACTAACGTGATAGGATATTGGCCAACAAGTGAAGCCCCCGTGAATCCAGGAGGCAATACTACTCTGATGGATTGAGTTATAAAGGCATCAAAGACCTAAAGATTACAAAAGACCAATTATTTTCATTATTTCAGGACCCTAGCACCAGATTGGTTCCACCCACCAGTTGAGCACACATTTCCATAGACTAGTGTGTTGAACCAAATATAAAGGCCAATTGGATGGATCGTTGGTATATGGTCTTCGATGAAGACCCTCATGGGAATAGGGACATCCCATTTTATTTCCTTAGGAAGTTGTATGCAGAATTCATCCTAGGGAAAGATGTTAACTATTTTGATATCTTAGGCTTCTAGGGTGTTGGTCATGGGATGCCCCAAGATAGGGAAGGGGCTAGGATGGATCCTAATGTGCCATGACCTCCACACACACCAAAACCCCCTCGGCTATATCCTCCCGCGGAGGCATTATTTGACTTGGAAGATACATTGCTTCAGCATGGGACTGATGTCCAAGGTAATGTAGGCCAAGGGGTTGGCACTTCTAAGTCTGGCCCATCTATAGATCACACAGGAGATGCAGAGCATTCAGAGCATTGTGTTACTCCACACCCTTGCACATCATGTGGAGGCATATGCTATGGCCCTGCTTCAGACTTTCGGGACGATGGATTACTTCGATTTGTAAGTAAAACTAATTATTTTCATATTATATTTTGTTTCATATCATAATTTTCAATTGTTTCGCAATTTATTTCTATTTAATTATCTAACAAATTATGTGAACAAATATACAGCTGGTGTCCCATGGCACACCAGAGTCGCATAGTTCACCGATCAATGTTGAGAACATTGATGCGGCTGTCAATATTGCATATGGGTTTGGTTCTTCACCATTAGGGGTAAGAACTATACTTGTTAATTTGTCAACTTTATTTACATATTTATAGTAGAGATTGTAACATTCAATACATCCTATTTTCGATACAACATGTTTTATGTAGGGTGATCAGAATGAGTACATTGAATCTCAGCCTAGTCCCTCTCATGTAGAGGTAGATTCCCAAACACAGGTATTATTTTAAATATGCTTTTAATTATGCTTTTGATTATGTTTTGCTTTCTTTGGAAAAATCATTTTTCGTCCATCATGTATATGTCTCGTTTTATTTGTATTATCTGACATTGACATATGTTACTGTATGCAGGAAACCATTGAGCCATTGGTGCTTGAACAGCACCAGTGCGAGGTTGTTGCCGACCCACCTCTTCCCCCCTACCAAGTACATGTATGTTTCGCTTTCTTTGAAAACATCATTTTTCGTCCGTGTAGTATATATGTCTAGGATTCTTTTTATTATCTGAATTTGACATATGTTATTTTATGCAAGCTTCTATTGAGGCACCAGTGCTTGAAGAGCACCATATTAATGACCCACCTATCACGAGCCAGCAGTTATGTTTATGTATCACTTTCTTTTAATCGTGATTTTAATGATTCAACATGTACTTTTTTAATTTTTTTAAATTGTCTAATTGTATCTTTATCCTTTTGTGCGTAGGAACGTGAGTTTGATGAATATGTCCAAAAAGCGAGCTTCTTCACTAGTACAAGTAGAAGTTTTTTTCTCTCATTTCTAGTTAATCGATCCACTGGTTACACACGTCCTCTAACATGGCAACAGGTAAGTTTATGTATCACTTTCTTTGTACATTTATGTATGGCTTTCCCTAATTTGGTGCTTTCTCTTTGTATGTTTTTGTAGGTTTATGTATCGCTTTGACATATGTTATTTTATGTAGGAATCTATTGAGACAATGGTGCTTGAAGACTGCCAAAGCGAGGTTGTTGTCAACCCACCTCTTCCCCCCAGCCAGGTACATGTATGTTTCGCTTTCTTTGGAAACATCATTTTCCATCCATGTAGTATATATGTCTTTGATCCACTATTTTATCTAAAATTGACATATATGTTACTTTATGTAGACTTCTAGTGAGGCACCGGTGTGTGAAGAGCACCAAGTCGGTGACCCACCTATGACGAGCTAGCAAGTACGTTTATGTATCGCTTTCTTTGTACGTTTGTGTATCGCTTTCTCTTATTTGGTGCTTGAAGAGACCCAAATCGGTGACCCACCTCTTCCCCCCCAATGTACATGTATATTTGTTGACATTGGCATATATAATTTTTTTGCAGCTTGATAGTGAGCAAGTGGTGCTTGAAGAGCACCCAATCAGGGTCGTTGTTAGTGAGGCACCACGACCCACCATTACTTACTCACGTACAGTAACTAAAAATGTTATTTTGGTTTTGGAATTTGAACAAATGTACATAGAATTTTTAAACGTTGGTAAACTAACTTACAAAAATTGGTTTTTCTGCAGTCTCCACTGATGCGACCTATCCCTCTTGTTCAATGATGGGGATCACCAGTGAGCAGTCGGAAAAGAAAGCTAGACTTCTCTGAAGACAATTGCAGTGGCAACGAAAGGGGGGATAACTAGAATAAATGTATAGGGGGGATACATACATGTAAAGTTTTGTTCATATACACACAAATGTACTTTTTGATCCACTATTTTGTATTATGGCCATGTGGCATGCCAATTTTTTTAACATTATTTCTATACATATATAATATAAAGCAAGGTTCAAATTTATACATATATGGTTGACTTAATCTTGGAACATGATATGGTTGACTTGATCTTGGAACATGATATGTGTGGTTCACCTATGTGATATAATGATGTGTGTGGTTCACGTGTGCTAACTTATGAATTTCCAATACTTAAAGGAAGAATTTTAGACTCATCAACTTTTTAACATCATAACCATACCATACACTAACTAAATTACATACACTAACAGTCATAACACTAAATCATGCATGGATGTGTAATATATACCATATCATACCCTACAATACCCTATGATACTAACATCATACCATTGTAGAAATTCTAAAGCCTTGATGGCATAAGGAATTTCATAAACAGGCTAAGGATCTAGGCACGCAATTAACCTCACAGAGAATTGTAGAGAATTAGCATAAGGAGAGAAGAAGAAGAATTAATGAATGGCCAATAAATGATAATTGATATTATTACATAGGAAATACATCCTTATAAAGGAAAACGGAGTTGCATGAAGACAACTCAAGCTAGCTCATAAAGCAGGCTTACTAATTATGATAAACCCCATAGTTGACTAAAGCACTTTCCCAATCTACTAAGAACCTCACGAATTAGCAATAGCATGTGTGATCGATGATGACTGAAGGAAAGACTTGCTAATCCTAGAATATGGAGAGAAAATAATGGAGGATGGGTTGGCAACAAAAGCTGCCATTTTCCTAGTTGACTAGCTTTACCTTATTCATAGAAAAGCAAGATAAAGCAAAAAAAGAAGAATAAAACAGATTCTATTGTAAAGCGCAATTACCAATTCTGGATGGCCATAAAGTGGTCAAGATCAACCCAGAATCATCAATAAATAATTCCTAGGATATAGATGGCAAGTGTTTACTCTAAGGTGCAAGTGGATGCCAATTATCCAAGCTAGTGGGTAGGAAATTAATCAAATAATGATTAATTATTTTATGAGTGGGTTTATTATGTTCCAACACCCCCCTTTAAGCTTGAATTTATGATGATATCCCTGAACTAATCAAAAATATATATGCCTATAGGGCCCAGCAATAAATCTATGGTCACCCTTTTACAATTTATCTTGTCCAAATAAATGAGGAAAGAGGAAAAACATCAAGGGGAAAATCCTCCCTCAAGAAAGGACATGAAAAGAAATACCAAAAATGTTGAACTTCTGGTGTTGCTTCTACTCCAAACTAAATTTTGATTTCTGGAGGAATCTTCTTATTGGGAAGAAGATAAATCTGCTCACCTGGATCAAGGACAGCTGCAGGATGGAAACTAGGACCATGTAGAACAACTGAAATCCAATTATGTGAAGGCAATAGTGAATGATCTTGAGACTTGTAATCAGCTCCAAGATAATGAGATGACTTGAACTTCGAACTAGTAGAGATGAAATGAGCTCCAGATAGGTGAAATAACTATCCAAGCGAGTGTATCATGTCTCCATCTTCATTTACACAGAGAGGATGTGTGCAAGTGATCATGTAGGAACATAGAGAAGGCATGGGATCAAAGAGTGTGAATGAATGGGATCCATGGGTTGATCTAGATTTCAAAGAATCCAAGATATCACATATAAGCACAACAATAGAATCGTGGGAATATACTGGTAAAGAATCCTCTATGGTAGAAGTATGAGAAGAGGAAAGATAGTGATGTTCAAAATCTTCAAGGAGGCTCTGAGAATGAGTGCCAAGAACAAAGGAGGAGCTGCAGAAGCACATGGGATCAAGTATGGTAAGTGGAAAAACATTAGAAGGACTTGATTTGGCTAAGCAAACATCCTGGAAGTCACTGGGTTGCACAGCATCAAGAAGAGAGGCATGCACAAAGTGTGAGAGGTCTGGCATATGGATCTTAGAATCCATGATAGAAGACATAGAGAACACTGAATGTGTGAGTGTATCATCAATAGCAATAGTAGCTCCATTACTCACTTCTTTTTCATCAACAACATCATAAGAATATGAATCAAGATCTTCTACTTCAAGAGACATATAAAAAGATGGCTCTTCAATATTTGCTTCTTGATTGAAAGAGGAAGCATTCGAATCAAAGAGAGTAGTAGCAACAGGAACTATATGAGAAACTTATTCTTCATGATCAAATTCATTAGAGACTGTAGAGGCTGAGACATCTTGAGAGAGAGAAATCATTGAGGAGCTAGAGGAACTCTCCACATAGCTAGAAGGATCCTCATTGTCCTTTCCCAA
>LPNX010985911.1:179440-222817 GCA_001517045.1 Pseudotsuga menziesii
TTAAATGTATATTAAACTAAAAACATCAAGAAATGTAAATTTCAACAACTCGAGAGCTTGTTATTTTTCGAACTCTATTTGTTGGTGTCTAAAGACACCATTCTTGGCGCCTCCAATGTGTTGTAGATGGTGTTTGTATCCTAGCCACACGAAAGCCTTAGACATTAGTAACATCATAAGAAAAAAAAAAGAACCCAATGAAAATGTGCAAACATGATTTATATATAACTCACCTGAGGTTGTACGATTGTGTTTATAGTGTCTAGTATCCTCTAAATAATATTATGTCTATGAATGGTATTGGTCAATCACAGGTTTATTACATTGGGAATAAAGTAAGGCTAAATAATTGAAATTGTTCTTCAGAATTCACTTGAAAGGTTAAATAACGCACCTGACAATGCACTCATACAAGTAGGCCATCTGAATCATCTCTAGTGCCGATGGTGTCCATCAATCTTTCATGCTCTATATGAGGTAGCAAGTATCGTACATGTGACCTATTTTTGTGACCAAGTGTACACAGCTTGATGTTTATACCAACTACTAGGTTGGTGAAGTGGTATACAATAGCTCTTGGTCTATAATCCCGATATACATACCCACCCTTCCTTTTCTGTTGTGCTGCAAGTGCCAAGTGCTCCTCTTTTATAACCATCGAGCCGATTGGGAATTCAATATTTTCATCATCTGTAACAGGTTTGAGAATGGTTTGTTTCCCCTCTAAGAAACGTGCCAACCAATAGTCAGAACCTCATTCATTATTTTTTGGGGAAACCACTGCATATATCTAACCTGTGAAAGGAAATAGGTTGAGTTAACAATACATTTTGTAAATAAGGTCTTTCATTTCTAATTTCTACATAGGTTGAGTAAATGATACATAAATGCATTTTCTAATTTAGGTACTACTCATGTACCTTCGTGTATGAGATCCAATATGTGATCATAGTCTATAGAAATATGTGTCTGATCATCTTCCAAATGTTCTATTTCATTAACCCCACTGAAATTGGTTCCAAGTATCACTCGATCCCATGTATCAATAGTATCTGTATACTCACAATCATCCCATTCACCGATGCTACAGGAAATGCAAAAGAAAGCCTTCAATCTTGTCCAAATTTGTAGGGCCAATTTGTCTGAGCTTCTAATTAAATGAAACTGTCAAGTTCCATGCACTGTGTTCACCGATGTGTTTGTGATCGGTCCACGTTTGTCACCTCCCAGAATATTATTTTCACTAAGTGTTTCCTTGTTGCTTGTTATCCCATGACAGATGCACACCATTCGACTATAAATGCAGTGTCTCGAAGGCGAGCACCTGTAAACTTCATCTGTTCTCTTCGAAGGGCATTTTTAATGCACGCACCAGCACCATCATGCTCTCCTTTTCCATGACCAGTTTCAAAGTAGTTCCATACATGTGGCACCTTGTAATTTTATGTGCAACAAACACAACCATTCAAATACACGTGCATTCTTGAAATGTCTAGCACAACCATCTGACCAAATGAAATGACAATAAAATGGTATATCCATTGCTATCACATAATCATAGAATAATTTAAAGCAATGTTGCACGTAATGGATGTCATGGGTCCGGTCATCACTTATGTAGAAGTGACTTTCTTTCAGTATCACACGTTTCTCTTCATTGCTATCTTGCCCATGTCGATACATGATATGCACCATTATGCTCACGTGCTCTGAGTGATAGTATTGAATTTGTATTTCATTTTGTGGTTGTAGGGTGTAATTTTTCTGCAAAGTCAACCACTGATAGTATTGTTATGAGAGGGAAGGTATCCCGGCATATTCTGAATCGCTCATCTTGCCACCATGCCATATCGACATGTTGAATGTATTGTTGGATCTTTCCACGAAACTCTGGAATAAAATCACATACTCGCACCTATACATGAATATTAATATGTTAATAAACCACATAAAAAAATGTGTACATGAATATTAATATGTCAATATTCAACAATTTACATATGAAGTCACCAATTTAATCTTCCTTCTTTCTTTCCCATCATGTAGCTGATATGTCTCATATTGATAGTTCTACTTCTTGACAATTGCATTCCCGAATGCTTGATCTTCACTTTCATGGATGTAATCAGACCATAATGATAGCCCACCACAATTGTTGCAAGAACTGTCTACACATTGTTTTAAGTAATGTGTCTGCCCATCTTGCCTTGGACACATTATGCTATGGATGAAATCTCTAGATGACATTGGCGCTACTGTACTTGAGCATTCCTACACATGGTTAGGATGCAAAAAATGACGTATGTGTAGATGTATGGTAATATAGGTCAAAATATATGTGGTATATACAACAAATGTTCCAGATGGTATTGATTCTAACATACCAAGGCTTTCATTTTTCAAAAGATCTTTTCTCGAGCCTTAGCTCTACGTGGGAAACTTTAAACATATTGAACAGTTAAGTTTGTGTCATGTCAAGATAATGTTTAACATGAGGTTCATTGTTTCTAGAACCCTACATTTTTTTAACACATCCTTCATGTTAGAAGAAGGCCTGGTGTTATCATGCCAAAATGTTTGCACTAGGCTCTTCACTGCTTCGACTAACTTCATGTCTTTGCAAGGCAACCTACCGCTAAATTCCCATAATGTTTCCATTTGTCCCTCTACATCAAGGTTGTGACATTGTCTCTTCTTATTGAATATTTTTTAAATGTCTTTGGATGTAAAGGCACAATTTGTGATGTGCATTTAAGTAAACGACGTTGTCTTGTGGATATACATACAATTGATTCAACCAATACACGACGAGCCACATTACAGTATTGTGAACGAGTTTTTTTACCAATCGATGTGAATGTAGCAGCAAGAGATTTAACAATGTGATTACTTGATTTGATATTCTTCATTGTTCTTTGTTGATCAAAATATTTCACCTCCTATGGACAGCAAGGTGTTCCACTGGTTTGAATGGTTCAGATCCAGAACAAATAGATCACAGAGGTTGATAACTCTCCCTAGACGTTGTAGATATCTAGAATACAAGGATTTGATAGTTCACTTGTGTATCTACAAAAGAGTTCAACATGAAACGAATCAAAGCAACCAGAATATGATCTACTAATCTATGCTAGTGACTAAGGAATCTAGCAATATATATCTGAAATCAAACGTCAACAATATATATGGGACAGAAAATCAACTTGCATTAGAAATATGAAGAAGTTTACAACCAAGCCTTAGTGTTGACATGCATCTCCATGAAACTAGCTCTTCATCCCCAAAAGCTCTAACTCTAGCTCTCTACGCACTTTCCAAATGATCTTGGGCTAAGAATTATTCCAACAGTGTAACAATACCTTCAATGTTATCCCCCTCAACCATGGCTATGAGCTCATATTGATAGGGATTTAATGGATAGAGATGGTTGATAAATTAGTGGATGAGGTGGCCTCTAAGATCCTAGGATGAGGGATATCTATCTCAACCAACCCACAACAATAGGGATAAGGGATATCTCAAGGCTTATCATCTAGAATCCTTGAGAAGCTTATCTTTTTCCCCTTTTACCTAGGGTACCGTGCTTCTCCTTCTATGACAGAGAGAATCTAGTAATAACCGCCTATGGACCAAGGGTAACAGGAAGTGGCATCGCTTGTGGACAACCGATGAAATTTGATGTGAGAAGGGGTACCGCTCCTAGAAAAAGGGGCATGCACGGTGCTGGGAATTTTTATGACAGACTGATAAAAAAACATTTAGTCTTCACTCAAGAAGCTGGGATTCAGGGAAAGTAGGTATGTCAAAGGTCTTATCACATGATGGTGACAGGATTTTGGTATAACAGGATTCCCCCCAAAGCATGAGTCTTAGAGTGATATGATAAACGAGAGCTTTGAGAACAAGTCGTTGCCAGGAGATGCAAATGTTGGCTTGATCAGAGAATGCAGTCAAGTAGGCATCTGTAGTACATCAGTATGTCGACTCATAGACACAAGTAACCAAACTCATAGCTGCAGACCAATACAAGGCAGATCCATGAGTGGAGTAAACAAGCATGGCTACTAGAATACATCGTAGATACATGTGATAGAGAACTCAAACTCGGACATAGATACCAAACATACAATGTATATTTATGTCATACAGATGCAAATTTGAGCATAGCTAGAACCATACAAATGTCGATCCATGCTAGATATACAAAACTCCACCGCAACCTGGGGAAAAGGCAATGAGCACTTTTAAACAAATGCCTAGGTTCTTCGTCTCGTCTTCCACAAAGTACAATTCTATCCATGTGATTATAATGATATGAAGTCAAACATGGTAGAAACCACTTGATTACCGGCCAATGATGTGAACCATTAACAAGTGCGAGGGAGATCACCATTAATGTCAATGATTCCCAAGGTACCTTAGTACAATCTACTGAGTGCGAATAGATGTCTTGATGTCGAACACCCAGTTGATTCTATCGATCAAAGGTCAATGATGTGAACCTATGTCGAGAGCGAGAGAATCTGTCATTAAGGCATACATATCTCAAGGTACTAAATATTGTTTCTAAGACTATTTCCTGGATGATGAGCTAATGTCGACGGGGATAGTCTTGTCGAAGGAGGGCCGTGATGAGTCCCTCATCGACGATAAGAAACTCGAAACATAGTTCTAGAATGATGTGAATGTAGTAACCATATGACTGACTCAAAGATACTGACACAAAGACTGTGTAGAATGCAGAGGTAAAACTTCTTCATATCTCCTTTGAACATCGGGCATCATGACAAAATGACTTGGCAGCATGACTAGACAGGACAGATACACAATGCGATAGTGGACAATGCATTCTTCTAAAAGACTCAAAGGATTGGCATGACTCATGAAAGTGGATCATCACAGAGATCAGCTGAATACCCAATTGACTGACATGATTGTGTAGACAAGTGCCATGTTCAAAGGTAACAACAAACAACTGCCATTATTTTCAAAATGATTCCCTTTCCCATTTCCCCCATCATGATCGATGAGTGCCTCTTTTCGGTTTTACGAGTTCAAAGAGGGTAACAAACACTTGATATAGCTTGTCATAAGACAAGTCCAGTCTCATATGTTTTTCGAACCTGAGAGAGGAGGGGTTCGTTCCCAAAACAGGTCTCTTAATGTTTAATTTAACGAGTCCAATGAAAGAAAACTTGGTGTCGTTCATGTTTAGAGAGTCTGAATGAATACGGAAGAAGACTCCATGGGGGTCCTTTTTCGTATGATTTAGTCTCTAAGGCCCAAAAAAGTATAAAATCATACCCTAGAGAACTCTTATAGTCATGATTGGCTGGAGTGTTCCTTTCTCATAAATAATCCTATCCAAACTGAAAAAGAGATAACCTATCGTCAAACGGACGACTCTTCAAATACTTTAATGAGCATGAAGAAGACAAGATCGCTCGACAATCTTTTCGTATTTAAGGAGCCTAAACAGAGTTTAAAGAGAACTCCCTTAACCTTTTTCATGTTTGAATCCAGAGCATGAAAAATGAAAAGTAAGCTCAAAACCATCTTACTATTTTTAATGAGCTCGAAGATCAGTTGAAAGAATGCTCAGGGATTGGTTTCATTTTTACGCAAGATTGAAACGTATGGGTAAACTTGAAAAATCCCATTCACATGCTATACAGAGGTTGGAATCTTTCCCCCAACATGATTGCTAGTGAATCCTACCCCTAGCATGGTTGCTAGGGGCTCGACATGCCCCCAAGCTTCGCTTCCTTTGACGATTCTTCTTCCATACCCAACCTAAAAACCTGGTTACTAATGTGAAAATGTTCACCAGGGGGGTAGTAAGAACGAGAATCAGGAAGGTGAAAAGAAGGTTCAAGTTCTAACACTAAAGTGAAGACTCGACTCAAGGGAAGGGTATCTATTTCATTTTTACACAAGCTTGAAACAGAAGGTAACTATGCTTGGAACATGATTTCATTTTTATGCAAGCTTGAAACCAAAAGGTAAACTATGCTTAAGGAAACCTACTTCATATTTTTTTAATGAGCTTGAAATAGAAAATGAATTATGCTCAAGAATGATTTCATTTTTATGCAAGCTTGAAACCAAAAGGTAAACTATGCTTGGGGAGATCTATTTCATTTTTTAACGAGCTTGACATAGAATGGGAACTTTTCTCAAGAAAAATTGACATGATGGTCAGAACCTGACATGATGGTCAAGTGCTCTTTCATTTTTTAATGAGCTTGACATAGAATGGGAACTTTGCTCAAAACATGGTTTCATTTTTATGCAAGCTTGAAACCAAAAGCGTAAATTATGCTTAGGGAGTGGTTTTAGTTTTTAACGAGCTTGAAACCAAAAGTAAACTATGCTCTACACATGGTTTCATTTTTATGCAAGCTTGAAACCAAAAGCGTAAACTATGATTAAGGAGTGGTTTTATTTTTTAATGAGCTTGAAATCAAAAGTAAACTATGCTCTAGACATGGTTTCATTTTTATGCAAGCTTGAAACCAAAAGCGTAAACTATGCTTAAGGAGTGGTTTTATTTTTTAACGAGCTTGAAACCACAAGGTAAACTATGCTTGCAAACCTGCTCCTACCAAACATGATATCCAAAGGTTGGTAGGTTGCCCCCATTTCATAAAAGATAGCAGCTTAGCTCCATTATGATGTCCATAGACTAGAGCCATGCCCCCCCATTTTACCTATGATGGGAAGAAACTAACTAGAAGGGGAAAGAGCCACAAGAACATGCGGCACATTCAGGGTAGTCTAATTACTAGGAGTAATGCGATGGTCAGGTGTAACAAAGTAAAGCTGATCAATGGTCACAATCTTCCCATCATGGGGAAAATGCATAACTCTAAAGAGTGTGGACACAACGACCTTCATGGCATAAACATAATCATGTCCAAGGATCAGATTGAAATCTAAAGGACCTTGGACCACCATAACATCAATGAAGACAATTTTCGCTCCTAATGTAATAGGCAAGTAAGGAAAGGTCCCTAAAGGTGCATTAGGTCTTCGATTAAAATCCCGTATCTGATCAGTGTATGGAACAAGCTGAGGAGAGCCTAAAGCTTTCCAAGTAGGTGAGGATATAATACTAACAGAAGCCCCTTCGTCAACAATAGTGCGAAGTATCCGCCTAGCAGTAACATTCACAACTATCTAGAAAGGAACACTCGAATGAAGACAAGACTCTGTTAGGTTACTCCAGTCAAAGGAAATAACCTCAGTACTTGGAGAGGGTTCTGTCGAAATAGACAAAATTTCCTCTTGTCGAGAACAATAAGAACGAAGCATAAAAACTTCGGCAGGTTTTGGTTCATTCTCTACTGGAAGAGAAGAACAAGACGAATATTTGTTCAAAGAGACTACTTCAGTATTAACACTCGCTGATGAAAGAGTGGGATCATGTGGAGATGATGTCGACTTGACCACTTCAACTTCACTCTTCAAAAGAAGAGTGAGATCAACTAAGGATGGACTTAGATTTACCACTTCAATTTCACTCTTCAACGGAAGAGTGGGATTGACTGACCTTAGAACTGGATCGACCACTTTATCAACCAATGGGGGTTCAAGAGACAACTTACAATAATATCTTCCAACAATTTAGAAGCTTCATCCATGAGAGGACAAAGGTAAGTAAAGTGCATGTCCTTACAAAGAAAGCAAGGATTTCTAACTTTACCCTTTTGAATCTTAACCATAGAGTCATTGGTTGAGGGGGAATCATCAGTATGATGACCAGAGGCTGATGACATGGGTTGCTGGGAAACCTTAGACCACTCTTCTAAAACTAGGGATAGACCATGACAATCTTTCAGAAAGTGATCACCCTTGAAAATCCTACAAGGGAATTTGGGTTTATGCGGTCTTTGGGTGTGCAGATCAACACTGCCCACACGGGGAGGAGTGATTGGTTGAGACTTAGTTGTTTGTTTGTTTTTCTTCTTCTTAATCTTCCTTTTCTTCTTCTTCTTATCCACCTGAATACTAGTGCTACAACTTTCAACAGGAAAAGAGGTAGAAACAGGAGAAGACACATCTAGTGAAGAAGGAGAGGGATCAACATGAGGTTGAGGCTCTTGCGATGAAGGATTAGGATCAGACACAACTAGTGTACATGGGATAACTGGACTAGAGAATAACCAAATAGATAATCCAATAGTAAATCCAGGAAGGCTTAACGTAGCCATGAGAGGAGGACCAACATCCTCATATGGAGGAAACACAAAAGACATGCTTGGTAAAGGAGTCTCTTGGTTGGTAGTCCCAGAAGGTGAAGCCATAACTATGTAACAAAAATATCTATCTTGTAAAAAATTCTAACTATACAGATAACAAGTGCTACTCAAATTAAAAGCAACAAGCAAACATGTGAAAGGAGTGGATAATAGTCAGGAAACTCACAGGACAGGACAAAAGGATAACTCAGATGGATAGGGAATCCTAGTGGGGTCTCCCGATATACACAAGGTACATGGGAGCTCAAATCTGTAGTAGTGTTGTCTAATACATAACTGTACACAAGGGGCCTTCCGATATACAATCAAGTATGTGAAGTACCTTTCTATATACCTCAAGGGTACGTGAAAGGATATTTGATATACCGACGGTACATGGAAGAACCACGCGAGTCCCGGGATGTAATGCAGACAAATAATGACAACTCCTACGTTTAATGACACCCGAACACGTCTCTAACCTATCACACAAATTGCTAAAAATTTTAAACCTAAGCTAGTGCTTAATTTTATCTTGTGCGTTTAGGTGGAACCATGGAGTGAAAACTTGAAATTAAAGAAGATGCACACTGATCTATATGATAATGCAAGTTTTCCTCTTCAATGAAATTCTACCTAAGAGAGGGAGAGAGAGGTTCAATTTATTTGAAACATAGAGTAAATCCCATATAACAATGAAACAAATTGCTTAAATGATCCGTTCCTAAATGAAACAAACAAAAGCTTCTCTTTTGAACTGAAAAAGAAGTGAGACCTCTAATGAAAAGAAAGAAAATATTGTTACAACTTTATACAAAAGTGTTCATATTTTTCAACTAAAGTGTGAATGAACTAATCACAAAATCATATAATAACTTTCATATGCACTTTTCCACAACTTTATGAAAAAAAGAAAAAATATACAAAAATCATGTATAACAAATGAAGAAAAACTTGAATGAATCTTTTTTCTTGTTCTATCAAAGAAGATAGAAATCAGATATCTAACAAAACCAAGTTCTATTCAAAGGAAACTATGAATTTTTAAAATACCAACATCAATCAAAACTCTTGAGAATAACTATGGATTCATACATGCTCAAGAGGGGTCTGGGGGCATGAGCCCCTGAAAAAAAGAATTGGCTCCTTTTTTTATTTTTTTATTTTTGAAAGCAAATCAACTCAATTTTTTACAAAAAAAAATGAGAAAAAGAGGCTTTGGAATAATGCCTACCTGGCATTGTGCTTCTCTGGTGTTGACAAGGTGGTTCTATCCCAGCACCGCTTCTTGCCAACTAGGTACAGGCGGTGGCACCGTGTACTGCTCACTATGTTCAGGCGGTGGCACCACTCCTTATACAAAGCATGGACACAGTTCCCTGTAGATGACCAAAACACAAAAAGAACAATGGATCAAGTCAGAAAAAAGACTAGATCAAGGCAAATACTATTGGATTGAATGTGGTAACAGAGCATAAAAGACCGAAATGACTTAGATCTGAACAGATCTCGAAATTTCAAACCCAAATAATACAAATCAGAAAGTACATCTGATTGAAAAGAGTTGAAGAAAACGGAGCCTGGATTTGGACAAGAGTTGCAGACTGAGGAATATTAGAACAAATGAATACAACTATTCCCCAACAGAGTTACTAGATTTGTTGATCGGAATATTTCACCTCCTGCAGACAGCGAGGTGTTCTGCTAGTCTGAATGGTTCATATCCAGAACAAATAGATCACAGAGGTTGATAGCTCTCCCTAGACGCTGTAGATATCTGGAATACAAGGCTTTGATAGTTCACCTGTGTACCTGCAAAAGAGTTCAACACGAAATGAATCAAAGCAACCAGAATATGATCTACTAATCTATGCTAGTGACTAAGGAATCTAGCAATATATATTTGAAATCAAACATTAACAATATATATGGGACAAAAAATAAACTTGCATTAAAAATATGAAGAAGTTTACAACCAAGCCTTAGTGTTGACATGCATCTTCATTAAACCAACTCTTCATCCCCAAAAGCTCCGACTCTAGCTCTCTATGCTCTCTCCAAATGATCTTGGGCCAAGAATCAGTCCAACAGCATAACAATACCTTCAATGTTCTCCCCCTCAACCATGGCTATGAGCTCATATTTATATGGCTTTAATGGATAGAGATGGTTGAGAAATTAGTGGATGAGGTGGCCTCTAAGATCCTAGTATGAGGGATCTCGAGCTCAACCAACCCACAACAGTAGGGATAAGGGATATCTCGAGGCTTATCATCTAGAAGCCTCGAGAAGCTTCTCTTTTTCCCCTTTTACCCAGGGTATCGCGCTTATCCTTCTATGACAGAGCAGTTTTGGTAATAACCACCTATGGACCAACGGTAACAGGCAGTGGCACCGCTTGTGGACAACCAATGAAAGGCGGTGCGAGTAGGGGTACCGCTCTTGGACAAAGGGGCATGCACAGTGCTGGGAATTTGTATGACAGACTGGTAAAAAACCATTAAGTCTTCACTCCAGAAACTAGGATTCAAGGCAAGTAGGTATGTCAAAGGTCTTATCACATGATGGTGACAGGATTTTGGTATTACATTCTTATGCCTAAATTTCTTCTAACAGTTGCCATATTTCTAGATTTAAGCAAAGCTAAAAACAATTGGCATTTACTGGCTTCGGATTTGTTATCAAAATATTGTTTCATTATTTGAAAACAATGACGAAGAATAGTGTGTTTAGCCACCTTACCTTCCATGGAAGTCAATCCGTTCTCGTCCACTTGTATTCGTTTAGGAGTTCTCTTTCGTTTTGATGCAAAATTTGTTGTCATTTGAAATGTTGGAGTGACATTTACATCCACTACAGGTTGACAACTTCGATTAGAAGATTGAACCACCAACCATGGTTGTTGTTGAGTCACATTTGCATCGGGAGTAACATAATTATTGAACTCTTCACAATATTGTCCGTTTACTAATGGATCAATAATATCAACTTCTGTATAACCAAATTCCTTAAATTTGGCATTATCTTCCTCATCCTCTATGTCAGGTATCTGTTGAGGGGGAATGGGAACTATTTTCTCATGTAAAGAATGCCTATGATTTCTTGAATCTTCCCCCTTTTTTTCTTTTTTGTTTTCTGCTTCTTCCGGTGTAAGCACCTTCCTTGCTAACTTTCGACCTCTATTACGTACATTCCCCATTGAAATCCACCCAAACCTATACAAAACTATGGAATTATGTAAGTAATGATTAAATTGCACGTTGAATAGTTCTCTGTGCATGGGTTCGGACGAATTATGTCTTTTGATACAGTAAACCTGGCCCACAGCATGCAACCCAACATTTTCTATACAACACATACCGCATATGCGATATAACGCACCTTCAATATATCGCATATGTGATATTGATACAATGCTTTTTAATTAACGGGCAGGTTTTTTACATGATCTCCGAAATGCATATGCAATATATCGCATATGTGATTTAGTGCTCACTGAATATGCAATTTACATTTATCTATGCTTATCAAATATTAAAATATTAAATATCAAATGCATTTCAAACTTGGACTGAAATATGTTAAACTTCTATAATGAATAGTATGACTATGACGACGATGATTATGAGGATGATGATGACTATGATGGTGATGATAATGATGATGATGAGGATGATGACTATGATGATGAGGATGAGGGTGATGATGATGATGATGATGATGATGATGATAAGGATGAGGATGAGGGTGGTGGTGATGATGATGAGGATGACAATGATGATGATGACGATGACGATGATGATGATGATGAACAATGATGGTGATGAAGAGGAGGATGATGGTGATGATGATGATGACGACGATGATGATGGTGATGATGATGACGATGATGATGAGGATGGTGACGATGATGATGAACAATGATGGCGATGATGATGATGACGATGATGATCAATGATGGTGAGGATGATGATGAGGATGAGGATGATGATGGTGAGGATGATGAGGATGATGATGATGATGCCGATGATGATGAACAATGATGGTGATGATGAGGAGGAGGACGAGGATGACTATGATGATGATGATGAGGATGAGGGTGATGATGATGATGATGATGATGACAATGATGATGATGATGAGGATGAGGGTGGTGATGAGGAGGAGGAGGAGGAGGAGGAGGGTGATGGTGATGAAGGTGATGAGGAGGAGGAGGATGATGACTATGATGATGATGATGAGGATGAGGGTGATGATAATTATGATGACGATGAGGAGGAGGAGGATGACTATGATGATGGTGATGATGATGATGATGATGATGGTGATGATGTCCATGAGGGTGATGATGATGATGATCACTATGATGATGATGATGTCCATGAGGGTGATGATGATGATGACCATGATGGTGATGATAAGGGTGGGGGTGATGATGATGATGATGATGAGGATGACGATGATGATGGTGATGATAATGATGATGATGATGATGATGATGGTGATGATGATGATTATGATGAGGATGGTGACGATGACGATGAACAATGATGGTGATGATGATGATGATGATCAATGATGGTGAGGATGATGATGAGGATGAGGATGATGATGGTGAGGATGATGATGATGATGATGATGAACAATGATGGTGATGAGGAGGAGGAGGATGATGATGACTATGATGATGATGATGAGGATGAGGGTGATGATGATGATGATGATGACAATGATGATGATGATGAGGATGAGGGTGGCGATGATGAGGAGGAGGAGGAGGGTGATGGTGATGATGATGGTGATGAGGAGGAGGAGGATTATCACTATGATGATGATGATGATGATGATGGTGAGGATGATGATGATGATGATGACGATGATGATGAACAATGATGGTGATGAGGAAGAGGAGGAGGAGGATGACTATAATGATCATGATGAGGATGAGGGGATGATAATGATGATGATGATGAGGATGAGGGTGGTGATGATAATGATGATTAGGAGGAGGAGGGTGATGGTGATGAGGAGGATGATCACTATGATGATGATGATGTCCATGAGGGTGATGATGATGATGACCATGATGGTGATGACAAGGATGAGGGTGATGATAATGATGATGAGGATGAGGATGAGGATTGTGATGGTGATGATGATGATGATGTTGATGGTGATGATGATGATGATGATGAGGATGGTGACAATGATGATGAACAATGATGGTGATGATGATGATGACGATGATAATCAATGATGGTGAGGATGATGATGAGGATGAGGATGATGATGGTGAGGATGATGATGATGATGGCGATGATGATGAGGAGGAGGAGGATGATGACTATGATGATGATGAGGAGGATGAGGGTGTTGATGATGATGATGATGACAATGATGATGATGATGAGGATGAGGGTGGTGATGATGATGAGGATGAGGATGAGGATGATGATGATGATGATAATGACGACGATGATGATGATGATGAACAATGATGGTGATGATGAGGAGGATGATGACTACGATGATGACAATGATGATGAGGATGAGGATGAGGGTGGTGGTGATGATGATGATGATGAGGGTGGTGATGATGAGGATGATGATGATTGTGATTATGATGATGATGATGACAATGATGAGGATGAGGGTGGTGATGATGATGATGATGATGAGGATGATGATGATGATGATGATGATGGTGATGAAGATGATGATGAAAAATGATGGTGATGAGGAGGAGGATGATGACTATGATGATGATGATGAGGATGAGGGTGATGATGATGATGATGATGATGATGACCATGATGATGATGATGAGGATGAGGTTGATGATGATGATGATGATGATGATGATGATGATGATGATGGTGGTGACGATGAGGATGATGATGATGATGGTGACGATGAGGATGATGATGATGATGATGATGATGATGATGATGATGATGATGAACAACGATGATGATGATGAGGGGGAGGAGGATGATGACTATGATGATGATGATGAGGATGAGGGTGGTGATGATGATGAGGATGACAATGATGATGATGAGGAGGAGGAGGAGGATGATGATGATGGTGATGATGATGGTGATGATGATGATGATGAGGGTGGTGATGATGATGATGATGATGATGAGGTTGATGATGATGATGATTATGATGACGATGACGACGATGATGAAAAATGATCATGATGATGAGGAGGATGATGACTATGATGATGATGAGGAGGAGGAGGAGGGTGATGATGATGATGATGATGACCATGATGACGATGATGAGGATGAGGGTGATGATGAGGATGAGGATGAGGATGATGATGGTGATGAAAATGATGATGATGATGGGGATGATGATGGTGATGATGATGATGATGATGGAGGATGAGAGTGATGATGAGGATGATGATGATGATGATGATGATGATGACGACGACGATGATGATGAACAATGATGGTGATGATGATGAGGATGAGGATGATGACTATGATGATGAGGATGATGACTTTGAAATTTTGGCTCTATACATGGAAGAAGATAAATATTGTTAAGATATATATGCCATTTGATTGAATTTTGGCCATCCATCCTTAATCAAAGATTAAAAGAACTAGACATCCTTAATCAAGGAGTAAAAGAGCACGATGATGATTAAAAGAACATGATAACTATAACAATGTTGATTAAAGTCACCTATCGCCTATCGATGAATCATCGCTAGCGGTTTGCAGTGAGAGCATACATTGATCCATTGGTACTCGTTCTAGCTTTTTTACATCCAAAAGAGATACCAAACAAGAATTCTCGCGACTTTATAACGTCCTTTGAGCGCTGACATAAATCAATCTTCAATCTCTCTGTTAATGTTTCAAATTTTCCCTTGAAGCTGAATAGATCGAACGACGGGAGGAATTGTTGTTTTCTGGGATGCACGGCCCATGGCTTCATTAATAACCCTATTTTCTTGGATGCACAGCCCATGGATTTGTTCACCGCCTTATTTTCCTTGATGCACAGCCCATGGCTTCGTTCACCGTTAAAAAGCAGAATTATTTGTGTCCATCATAGGGTTGTCTAAATGGTATTATAATGGGACAAGGATGCCATTACTCTTTTTTACTCTCGTACCAAATTAGTTAAGCAAAAATGCATATGTGGTATAGCTTTATCATATTGCATACGCGTTATATTGCATATGTGATATGAATAAGCTATAACACATATGCACTATAGCTTATTCATATCGCATATGCGATATGAATAAGTTATAACGCATATGCGTTATTTTAAAAGTAAAAACATCGGCGGGAATAAGGTTTGGCATTATGTTTGGAAATAGCTTTGGAATACCGAACCTATTGGCTAGGACAAATAAACCAAGGCTATTGCTTGTCTTTTAGAACTCTATCAATATGCTCAGTTTAGATGGCATGTTTTGCTATGACATATACAATATTTTTTTATGAAAATCTAGAATATTGTAGAGTAGGATCTCATGATTCTGAATATGTAATTTTTTCCTTCAAAACTATGTTTTATTTATTTATAATTATTTTTCTAAATGACACACATCAGTTTTCGAAAATAGATACATCGATTGTTTTTTATATAACTTTTTATTTCCATCACCATTTCCCAAGAAAACTATATGGTGCACTAGACAAGATCAATCTCTACGATCTTATATTTAGAAATCAAGGATTTCATTAATTTTTGCCCCTAAAGTGTTGCACCCGCACATAACGTTTTAATTTCAAGATTTTGTGACTTCAATAATTAATAATAATAATAAAATAATTCATGAATTTTTTTGAATAAATAGTGTTGCACTAGGCCCATATGTCCTTTATATGTCTGCAAGATTTTATCCCAAATTGACATCATTTACCTCTTATATTGTTGCACCCACACAAACATATATGTTAAGATGTGCTAAAAATTTGAAAACCCAATTTCACGGAAACTAATTTTGTAATCATTTACACACATTTTTTCTGCATAAATGCTATATATTATGAAAGCTAATTCAATTACCCATCTTTTCTCTTTTTACTTCATCTTCAAATAAGTTAGGGAAGTACCCCTAATTGTCACCTAAAGTCAGAGTTTCCCGTTTTTTCCAGTATTATGTGGCATCTAAAGTGTCTTTAAAGGAGTCCATGATTGTGCATCAGCCCCATGGTCATAAACATAGGTGAATGAACAGTTTCCTTGAAGTGTCAAAATCTTTTTGAAGAAGGAGAGTGGTTTACAAGGAATAAACCGGGAAAATCGCAATCTATCTATCCCCAGACAGTTGCCAGTCCCAGTCGTGGAGGAGGACCTGGCAAGTTTCAATAACATTCTTGCTTTGATAAGTCTAAGTTTTCTACTGTCTTGGGGTTCTTGCAAGTGGGAAATGTGTCATATAATTGGTACGCGGGTTCTTGCAAGTGGAAAATGTGTTATATAATTGGTAAGCGGGTTGCATTCAGTCATGTGATTGGTAGGACATCTATCTAAATATTTATATGTAGAACTTCTTTGTTTAATTGTTGATTATTGGAAGGTTGGACTTTCAAGTCATCTACAAAACACTCTGTTTTTGAAGTATGTAAATTCTGCTAACAACATTGCTCTGGCAAGTGTGCCAACTAATGAAGTAGGTACAAGAATATATTTTTCCTCCGATCTCAAGCTTCGTCGAGCAACTCCAGAAAAGGTTGTCTCTGTTTATAGATTTTGTTTAACTTAGTTTGTTTATAGATTTTGTTTAGTAGTTGTTATTTTTATAACTTATACTAAATGCTGTGACATTGCCACCTCATGGCTCTTGTTTTTATGAAATCATATTTTATAATAATAAATTATATTTGTAAAAATAATTATATGATATTTTTTATAATTACAAAATATATATATATATATATATATATATATTCTCATTATTGTCTTTTATATATATATATAAGAGACAATAACGAAATTCTCAATGTTTATATGGAAAAGTAAATTACAAATCACCTTTTGGTTGCTTAAAGTTATAAATCATAGTCATGGAAGAGATGGAATGTATATATTTTTCACATGCAACAAAGGTTAATGCAAATAAAAAAAACAAAATGATTAAACTCGGGTCTTGCAATGTGATTTGATGTTTACATAAAGGAAACCGTTATATTTATGTAATTTGGATAATAATAAAAATTTAGTGTGTAAATGTTAAAGTTAATTATTGATAAATTTTTCAATAATTATTTTATTTGAAATGGTAGATTTTATTATAAAGATTTGTGAGTAATATCAAGTCAAATATTTTTATAGACAGTGTCTTATAATATAGATTTTTAAATATGAAAATGAACTTGTGAACAATATCAAGTTGGTTTTATAAGTAATATAAATTTTAAGTGATTAATATTTTAAGATGGAAATATATTATGAATATATCTGAAGTTTGTATGTGAAACTAAAGTAGGATTAAAAATAAATTTACATATTAATAGTGGTTTTTTTTAATGGAACTCATGAATACACAATGATGTTAGAAAAATTGTTAACTTTGTTTTGTGTAAACAAATGATATCAATGTTATTTAAGTTTGATGGAAATAAGTTTGTTAATTTAATATTGAGTTATATGAGAAAATGTAAAATAAATTTTTAAAAATAATTGAAAATTTTTAAAAATATTTTAAAAAGTAAATATTTAATATTGTATTTAAGTTTAGATATTTTAAAATAAATTATATTTTTAGATATAAATTAAGAGTATTTTTAAGAGTATTTTTATATTAGAAAATAGATTATGTTATGAGTGGTCTAATGGTTAAGAGTATGTGTTTTCTCCTAAGAGGTCACAGGTTCAAATCCAAAGGGGGGTAGGGTATGTACACCTCTGTAGACTTTAACAACCAAATAACTGTGCAGATTGGGTCCCTTGTCCCACAAACAAGGGGGTCTCATATGCCAATTGGTGTCTCACTTGGCGTTGACCTTAAAAGTATATTATTATTATTATTATTAAAAAAATATTATGTCAAACAAGGTCCCAAAAGATAAACCCATTTTCATGCAATTCAAAGAGACTAATGATTTTAGAGACTAGAAATAAAATAACAACATATTTCCTTCCTAGACTATGATTGTCATTGATCGCTCTAGAATCAGAGTAAAAATAAATTACAAAAATAGAAACAAAGTAACTAACAACATATACTTCATGAGCTACTAGGTGCAAGGAACCTCGGGGGATGATTGTATCCTTCGTTAATGATGTGGGGCAAGTCTGAGGTGATTCTCTCCATTGGGTGTTTGGTCTCTAGCTCCATTCCCAAGCTTCTAGCAATGATGCCCGATTCTGAGTCAATAAAATTGATCTCCACCCTCATACATTTTAGAGGATCCAATTCCTCTTTCAACTCTTTTATCTGCTTGTCCTGATCAACCATAGTCCATAGTAGAGGTGGACTGCTTTGTGGTATAGCGTCATCCTAGATCTTCTGTCTATACAATCTGCAATCCATTCAACTAAAACCCTAAACTCCCAAAAATGCTTCTGTGTTGAGTGCCCCAACGCTTTTGTGTTGAGTACCCCACTTGAATCTTTTTCTCTCCTTCCCCCCTCTCATATTTAAACAACATAATAATGTATTTATATAAATTAAATCACTTCAATAGCCTTGTCTAACTCCTTAAATGACCTCGATTTTGTAGCCGTCTCTTCTCCCTTCTCCACTCTTCTTCTCTTGCTTATCACACCCCCTCTCATCCTACCACCCTTATCATATGCCTTGTCAACCTTTGAACCCTTGAATGCTAAATAACTAACCTCCACAAAAAAGCCATATTGGGATGGAAGATGGAGATATGGGATTTTTAATGTTCTCCCAACTCTCCCTATTGATAAACCTCGATGCGAGGCACCATAATGGCCACCCTCTTTTCCTTTCATTTTTGAACTGGTCTTGACTCTTGAATATGTAAGTTTTGCATACACCCCTCCATTGGTGTCGTCATCTATTTCCCGGGATTTGAGCCTCCCTCATCCCTTCGCCAACTTGTGGCTGCTCTCGTACCTGCCGTGGGGATCAAAAGCGCAAGTTTTAATGTCCTTGGGAATTCCATTTTATAAATCATTCGAGTCTTCCATTTTATAAAAGCAATCAACTCTTCCATTTTATGAAATGGTAGCTAATGAAACTTCTGCAATTGATACATATTTAATGATGTTGGTTTATTTTCCACGAGGGAAATTGAGTACAAGATTCTTTCTTACATTAGTCAATAATTTATAAAGATAAAATGTTCTTTTATTAAGATGGAATCGTTTTTTTTTTTAACAATTTGAAAGGTTATTTATTCTTCAAATATTATAATATATTTGGGATAATGAGTATTTAGATTTATCTCACTTCTTTTAAAAATATTTTTATGTGAATTTTAGTAAAATTTAATTGTAAGTTGTTAATTTTTGTTAGCTTATTTGGTTAAGGTGTAGGACTTGTTAGCAAGGCGATCCGGGTGCAATTTCCCTTAGTGGTGAGCTAATCGATAAGAAGCACCCAAAATCCAACCAATCGAGGGTTGTTGTGGCCCACGCTCAATGCGATCCCTAGTTGATTATGAAGGCTTATATTCCCTTGAGTCATGGTTTGTTAGACGAAAGGCCACTCCTTCATGTCAAGAGGATTTTAGTGAAAACAAAATATTGTAAATTATATATTTTATAATTTAAGTATTTATATAAATTTGATTTTTAATTCATTTAATAAATAGTTTATTTGAATTTTGACATTTAATTTATAAAATAACGAGATTTTTTTTTTGTTTTTTTTGTTAATCTTAGGCTATATTAAAATTTCAAAAACAAAGAGTAGAGTAGATAGTTTATGGTAGTTCCTAATCGGAAACCATACCAGTTACAAAACCATAACTTGTACATAAGTTTCCATTCAAATTTGTTGCTATAAGTATCTCTAGATTTACCACTAAACATATATCTAAGATCCCTAGCTGACATAAACAATTTTTTAAGTCTCAAAAAATTAAATCCCCACTAGATGGGGTTACAGACCATAGGACCCAATAGACAAAACATAGATTTGAAGTCAGACCAAGAGCTAGTACAATCTTAATATTTTAAAAAACAAAATGACAAAGTTTGATAATATGCCTAGAAATTAATGCAAAGGAGAAATCAAGAATCATTAGAGATAGTTATATGAGGAACCTCTGTCTTGCCTCCACCTTCACTAGCTTTCCCAAGATCTAGCTCCCTCCAAAATACCATTCTAGTAGTAGCACAAGCAAACACATTCATATCCCCATTGAAATCGATATGGGCCTTCGTAATATTTCACATCCACCCTTCCATGTAGTTCAAATGAGCCGTAAGTTGGGGGTCTTGGTTTGAGTCCAGAAATTTCTCAACATCACTCTCCATCAGGGCCCACCCCAGTATGTCCTTGTGTGCCATAGAAGGGTCATAGTTTTAACATATTTTGTGTCTCTGGAACACATTGAACTTGGATCTTCCACCATCATTCCAAATTTTACAGCCAAATCAGCGGTATCAAGCTCATTGTAAATTCCTTGGATCCAATCCTCCATAGCCAGGATGCTATGTTGAGATGAAAGAAATACTAGACCATTATAACCAACCTTAGTCTTCTCTTAGTCAGTTGGGACGCACAAAAAATGAGATTTCTAGGAACCCTTGGGCTGCTTGTGCTCATTTTTCATACACACCATTTTTTAGAGAGAAATAAAACCGAGAAGGCTAATATGCTTCCTATACAATATGGCATGCTAAGACTGACTAGAACCAGGATTGGCCTTGAAGCAATAATTTTGTTATAGTAATTTTCCATGGAGAAGATATTGAGCCATACCACTATCCAAAATGAAGAGAATAACTGCAGTGCATGCCTTAGGTACAAATACAAAAGGTTGGGATGGATTTGCCATGATAGCCCCTGAAGTCGAGGATGAAAGAAGATGTCGCCAATTTAGACAATTGTATGAAGCAAATCCTCCACAAGGTTGCATAATCGCTAAACCCAAACACGGTATGTTGGGTGAAAACCTTGGTTTTGCCTAAAATAATGATAGTGATACATATATATTTCTTACTTTCTTATTACAATGATTATTAATAACTAATGATGTTTTCTCACATAGGTCCCTATGTATTTATCTATCCAAAAATGAATAATTTTTATGTTTAATATTTAATAATCTATGTTTAATTTTATTATATAAATGTATTTACATTTGGTATATAATTAATTAAAAATATTATATATAAAAAATTTACTTTCCATTTTTATCTCTCAGTTATATAATTTTTAATATTAAATAATATACTTTAATATTAAATCGTATCCGTATATAATTTTCTAGTATTAAATCCTATTTGTATCCATTAATTATGTTACTATAGTTTACTTACAGTTAAAATTATACATTTGAATTAACTTTTAGTAAATTATGTTACATGATTTAATTATAATTAAAATTACACATTTAAACTATTAACATTATAATATGGAATGAAATATAGTTTGAAAATACATTTAAAAAAATACAAATTTCTTTACAAAATCAGAACGTTCTAGTATGGAAAGAAAAATGGCCCTAAAACTAAAACTCCATCAAAATTAACTACATATAATATCAATATGACGAAGATCGGGTGTTCTTTTGAAATGTTGACTTTTGGAAAACGACCCCAATGACGTTAGTTGACGTCTGTAGTAGGTGTCATTTTAAAGGAAGTAAGCTATCGACCCAACCATTTGCACCCGGGCCCACCCGGTGCCGTCGAGTCGATAGGCTCACTCCGTTAATGGAGTTTCTCCATCCTGACCGGCCGGCTTCTCGAAGAAAATCGGTACCAGAGTTTTTTTGGTTTTCTGACTCCGCTGTGTTGTCAAGTCAGAGAGTAATTGCATGCAACTACAACCACCCGGGCTCCCTCCTTGCTCCTTCGTGTAACAAATGCTTTAGAGAAAGTATGGATTTATGGCTCTTAGTCAATTTCGTTTACGATTCACCTCAACTGCCACAACCGATTTTCTTTCTTCTTGTGATCTTCTTTCTCTATTGTGACCCCAAATCCAATCCAAATCTTCCACACATGATGCTGTTGATTGACAATCTTCGTCAGTCCTTTCAGTTTTACATTCTCAGATTTCCCTGGGCATCATCCAGCGACTTCAACTTTCCTCTACTGTTATTAGGATTATTGTTCGTAGAATTCATATTGTTGTTAAACACCCCTGTAGAACACCCATAGCCTCCTCCACCTTCCCTTGCTTCATCAGACAGACGCCTAGATTACAGGCTTTGTTGTCATCTGGCTCCAATACCTGTGCTTTCCTGCGTGCAACTATTCATTTAATACATCATCTCATTCCTACTTCTAACATTGTAATTGAATAATACAAAGTCAATCATTCATCTTCAATTAAAATCCACCTGTAAACGATTTGAACACGAAAGTGCTCATGCTGTTGCATATACGCCCATCCCAAATTACCTTGCCAACACCCATTACATTCTCTTTCAAACACTGTTACACAGAAATACTAAAAGAACAAGAAGGGTGTGGATGCTAGTTATGTGAGATACATCACGAGCAAGGACAGAGATTTGCGGGCCTACTATTGCCACCACGCCCTTCTCCACTAATTCCAAAGCTGCGTGAAGACAATGAAAAGCTTCATAAATTTAGAAACTATATTTTTC
The DNA here is from genome assembly GCA_001517045.1 of Pseudotsuga menziesii. NCBI lineage: Eukaryota > Viridiplantae > Streptophyta > Pinopsida > Pinales > Pinaceae > Pseudotsuga > Pseudotsuga menziesii. The sequence continues at coordinate 202,422 of LPNX010985911.1, forward strand.
AAACATGCACTATAATTAAGATTACATCAATTCAACTTGAAGGCTCTAAATTGGCATACACTTTAAGAGCTTTCCTTTCTTAGTAAAATTGCAGACACTTTAAGAGCTTGTCATGTTTAGTAAATTTACATGCACTTTAAATGTAAGTTTCAGTAGCTACATAGCTTGCTGAGAACATATAGCAGTTAGATATAAAAAGATAACAACTACAGTTACAACTGCTTTTTCTTAAATTCATAAGAAAGACTGTTACTTACTCAACAATAGCTACTGCACTGACTATTTTGATATCATTCTTTCAAGTATAATGAAAGTTTACTATATTTTCAATTATCATTTCCAAAATACAGTCACTTGATGATAGATATATTGAAATCCTTTAGAGCCCTCACAAGTAGCTTTACATCTGATTTTTCATAAATAGAATGGAGTTGTGATCTGGAGGACATGCCAAAGCATCACGCCATCTACCTACAGAGATAACGCTCACCGTAAGAGCTGCCCTCCAATGTCTGGACCTAAGGAAAATATCATGAATCCACTGCCCTTTATAAGACCAATGTGGGATGGTGAACTTGCAATCCCAAAATGTCTCTAATATTTTCTTTCTTCCGTACTAGATGCACATACCATCAGTCAGGCCAGATCCATCTGGTCTATGTTTGTCATCCTGGCCTTCGAAGAAAAGCCTTCCACATAAGGACCTTGAGTTTATAGGCAAGGAGAATTAACCAAATGGATTAGTCCTCCCTCACCCATTGTTCTTCAATATCTGCGGTCAACCATTTAGAGTTCAATTTCAGAGCAATACGGGACTTGGGCCTCATTGAATTATATAACAAACAAGATTCAAAGCAGAGGATAAATTTACCAGTGGGCCAAATATGATTATACCACATTTGTTGATTCCCTACCAGAGCAGCTTTAAATCTGTGAAATTAATCATTTACATGCTCATGCTTGTTATTGAGAGTAAAGTTGTGGACCTATTAGAAGTGTCCCTCCAGGTGAACCAACTATGATGTTCTGGAACCCTCAATTCTTTCCAGTTGCTTATTCCTTTTCGAAGCCCAAGGGTTGGAAAAATGTTTCCGTTATCAAAATCCCAACTGTCTAAACCCTGTGAAAAATCCATCTTAGATGAGTATCCTGCCATGCTTTCCAAATTTGAAACTATATCTTTGAAACTATATCTATAACGAAAAGGAACTCTGTTGATACATTTTCGAGATTTTGCTTGAAACTTGACCAACATTCAAGGCTTTTGGCTGTAATGCAACGATCTCCAATAAAGTTGAATCCAGAACTTGTAAAATTTTGAAGAAGCCTACCAAGATAACACAAGACAACTCCAAGGGTTCTCCAAATGTTGTCGTTATCAAAATCCCAACTGTCTAAACCCCATGAAAATTCCAGCTTAGATGAGTAGCCTGCCATGCTTTCCCAATCCTCTTCCAGATAGTAAACCCCTGGAAAATAAAGTCAGGCATTACAATTTGAAATTATCTGTAAACGAAAAGGAGCTCTGTTGAAACATTTTGGAGATTTTGCTTGAAACTTAATCAACATTCAAGGCTTTTGGCTATAATGCAACGATCTCCAAGAAAGTAGAATCCAGAACTTGTAAAATTTGTTAATTACAATGATTTGTATAGGGAAAAAAAGTAAGAAAATGCTCTGGATTACATGAATATGAGCTTTAAAAGGAGGCTTTATGATTTGCACAAGAAAATAGAAAAAAGAATAGTTGTGCTTCTAACCTAGTGTTTAGGTTTTGGGATATAAGAATACAAGTTTTCTCATAGCTCAAGGTCAATGGTTTAACTTGCTCGATGAGTTTTGAATGTTCAGTTACTTTACACTATACTGGAATTTAGATAGAGTCTTATTGCTTAGTTTTGAAACTCTTGTGTAACTTGCAATTATAATTAGTACCGAAGAATTCACTCTAGTTATATTGTTTTTTTTGTGAGAAATAAAATCAATTGATAGAATCTTAGGTTCCCAACCAATGCTGCAATTATAAAACTTTTGGATACTTCTTAATGTATGAAAACATAGTTGTTTGAATGTTTCTTAATATTTCCAAGGACATGTATGAAAACATAATTGTTTGAATGTCACAAGGGAGAAAGAGGATCACAGGAAAGGAAAATCGGTTGTGGCAGTTGAGGGGAATCGCAAACGAAATCGACTGAGAGCCATAAATCCATATTTTCTCTAAAGCATCTGTTACACGAAGGAGAAAAGAGGGAGTCTAGGTGGTCGTCATTGAATGCAANGGTGAATCGCAAACGAAATCGACTGAGAGCCATAAATCCATATTTTCTCTAAAGCATCTGTTACACGAAGGAGAAAAGAGGGAGTCTAGGTGGTCGTCATTGAATGCAATAACTCTCTGACCTGACAAGACAGCGGGGTTAGAAAACCAAAAAATTTCCGGTACCGATTTTGGTCGAGGAACCGGCCAACGGGGATGAAGAAACTCCGTTAACGATGATGGAGATTAATGGAGTGAGCCTATCGACTCGATGGCATTGGCTGGGCCCGGGTGCAAATGGTCGGGTCGATAGATTACTCCATTTTAAAGTGGCTAGGAGTCAGATTAGGATTCTGTTGCACACCGTAATGTTGTTTAGGTAACATCTCTAAATTTAATAAATAAATAAATAAAATTATTTAAATGTCCAATTGCTATTATATGATGTAAATAATTTTATACTAACTTTCTTATATATCATTTATTTTGCGTTAGCGTTTTAACTCATAACTATCTAGTTACGACACTTTAAGAAAATGCAACATACTAGTTTAATTGTTGTTAAGTCGTAAATGTTTATTCAACATTAGTCATAGTTCGTATAATTTCTGGTTATGTTTTAGAGCACTTGTTCACCTTATTATGATGCTAGGAGGATGGGTTTAGGTCTTACTTAGCTCTGAAGCTAGTGCATAAACTACTTATTCATTTGCACATGATTTGAGAAAGGGTCTCGTCTTGCTAGGGAAACCTCCAAAGGGTCTAGACTAAGAGACACAAAGAGGGCCCTATCTATACTATGCAAAACAACTATCCCTAAGTAGAGAATTAAGCGCTTGACTACCATAAGATACAACAAGCATAAGAACTATATACTATGGCATCCATGTGAAATTCGATGGTTTGATACTATAGAGTTTGGGTTTTGAAAATATTAAACACCAGGTGGTATTTAAGAGGGTCACGTGATGTCCCTATGGTCTCCAACTGGAAAGAACTTGTGTCACTTCGTAAACCCTAAGGGGTTAATTCAATGTATTCATTTGACCTTTCGTTGGGTTATTAGGCCTCTGCACTATGTTACTCTATCTTTGTGTGTGAACAATGGTGTTGAGGGCCGATATGGTGGAGGAGCTGAGGATCTCGGCCCTCGACACCATCTATAAGTGTTAAACAATTTGGTTCTAGCAGCGCTGTATTTCCGGTGACGACGTTCTTGTCGTGGTCTTTGCTTCTATTGCTACCTCTATCCCATTTCAAAGGGTAAGTTCAGTCTTCTAATTGTGTTAACAATTTTTCATTATAAAATTTAAGAACTATGTTTGACCTCTACGCATTTTTCTTACAGGTCTTCTTGTTGGGGTCACTTCGTTTAAAAGGATTTTAGTCTCTGTGGTGATGGCGTATGGTCTGGTAAGACCTGACACCCCACATTCCTTGCTCTTTGTGACTCTGTTGGTTGTGGATCTATGGCTCTAACGCTGGGCCAACACTCTCATGGTTGGAGTCATTTTATGTGTTTCCTTCTGATGAAAAACTTGGTAAATCTTCTTGTTGTCCGGCCCTATGGCAATTTTGTTTTTATAAAAAACAATCTCTCTTTGACTGTGGAGTCTGAAGGGGACTGTATTGTAATGTTTAGTTTTATTATGGGTTTGAGCTCTTACAGAGTCTTATAAACATAATGTTTAAGGATGGAAAGAACCAGCTTCGTCGAGGTTTGTAATCTTGCAACATACTACATTTTTTTCTATAATATGAATGTTGGTCTTTACAATGGTTATATTGTTTGTATTTGTTTATTTCTTTGAACTTGTAATTTGTGTTATGTATATAAATTCCCATGAGTATTTTACTGTATTTTATAAATTAAAGGCTGTGAAGCCACTGCAATCTCGAAATCATTAAGTAATTGCTTACTGTGTTTAGATATGAACTAGCAATTTCATTAGCTCGATAAATGATGAAGTCGTAAGGCTATTTTGTGTTGACTGTAAAAAGAAATCAATATTTTTAGTTTCTAACTGGTTGTAAGAAAAAATAATAGGTTTTGACCCTTTGACCTCTTGGAAATGGAGATGAGTTATTAAAATGTTAAACCCTGTGTTTCTTATATTGTTAATTTTAGATCTATTAAAATTTGAGCTGTGGAAGTATTGTTGGCTGTTATAAAAAAATTACTTTCTTTTAACTTGAGCAGTAAAGCTTCTATGTATCTCTACAATGTGTAGACTGTATATCTTTGATAAGTTTGCTGGTTTAGTTTAAGTCTAGTCTTGTTGAAAAACCTTGTATGGATAAATACCCTTACGGTTTTGAACCCACGACCTAACAGTTAAAGAAATATGTCTAAAACTATAGCATTATATTAATGTTTAAATCCGAGAAAACAACAATTATTTAAAGGAGTTATTTATAATAGTTATTGTTTTAATTGTAGACGTGGCTACCCCAAACTCTATCGAAATGTTTACTAAACATATTTAATTCAGGTCTTTTCCATACAGGTATAGAGTTTTTAAGTTTAAAAAATATTTACCCTGTATTTTGTAATATTATAAATGTTGTCTTGACTTGAGAGAGCCTCTCTACTGCGAACTGAGTAACCTAGAGTAAGCCTATTGGCTAGAATATAATTGTTTATTGTATTAAATTATATAATACTTAATCTTAATACTGTAAGGAGGATTTCGTGAAGCTATTGTAATATGGTTAAAGGCCTTCACAATTTTCATAACTATAACTTTAAATTAATCATTAGTTAATAATTAAATAGTATTTTAATTAGGGAAATAAACTTGATCTTTTGTTATGACTCAATAGCTTGTGCAAGGTTTGAACCGGTGCTCTAAGTAAGCTATACTTATTTATATAGGTTATTCAAACTGGACTTTGCAAAGGTTTAATTTTACTGTAATTTTAAATGATCTATTAAAAGAAACCCTATCTCGTTTAGGTTTAGTTCCTTAAGAATATAAACTGTTTGATTCTTAAAAATGGAAGGGTGTGTGCAAGAAGTTGAGGGACCTTTTAGATGCAACGGTGGAGTGAAGCCAATCACTCTTGATAAATAAAAAAAAGAAATCATCCCAAGCAATATCGAACGTGCCAAGCCTAGTCCCAAGGCTGCCAATAGGCATGCCAATTAGGATAGTAAACCAAATCGCGCCTCTGTTTTATTTAAGAAAATCACTCCTCTGTTTTGTTCAAGAAAATCGTGCCTCCGTTTTGGTGAACAAAATCACGTGTGCGGTTTGGAAAGCCTGTTTTTTTTTTAAAATTGGCCGAGCGCATCTTTTTCGCCACATCGTACGACTATTGGACTTCTTTGGAGGAAATCTCAGCTGGTTGAATGCCTTTTTGGGTGTGCCAAAGCCATCCATCTCCACCTTTGGATCAACCTCCTATTTGTGAGGTATTTTCCTCTTTTCTTTTCATGTTTGTTCTCTTTGTTCATCAATTTATTTGCCCTAAATTGAAAAATTATACCAAAATAAATTAAATTATGGCCAATGGAAACAAAAACCCCAATGTAATTGGCCAATGGAAACAAGAACCCCAATGTAATTGGCCAATGGAAACCAATTCCCCAATTTAATCATAAAAATTAAATAATTTTGATCATTTACCAAAATTCATACCCAAAATTCCCATGCCCCAGTGGAAACCAAAACCCCAATTAACTAAAAAAAAAAAATTAATTTCACTATTTCCATATGCATATTCACAAGAATCCTTGTGAATCCATACCAAAATCCACAAATATGCAAAGTTTGTGAAGCATATTGCAAGTTCACATAAAGTAATTTACATGCCCAATGTAAACCAAAACCCCAATTAACTCATAAAAAACAAACAAACTTCACTATTTGCATATATTTATATTCTCGAGCATCATTGTGAATCCAAACAAAAATTAACAAATATGCAAAGTTTGTCAATTATGTTGCAAGCATGCATACAACTAAAAAAAAATCAAGTAGAATTCATATATTCCCCTAAAATACATAAACAAACATGGTAAATCCCTTGCCTCTATCCGAAATATCGAAGTTGCTCTTCCAAGAACATCAATAAACACCTTATAGTTTTGATGAAACTTCCCAATCCAAGTGTTAAAATAAGGTATAGAAGCTTTCCATGCATTTAACAAATATTTTGTCTTGAACGAAGCATACTTTTTGGTTAAGCTCAAGACAACAAAGTTCAAAAATAGACTCTATGAACATGAAGATACATAGGTAGGTTGATGTATTTGATTAAACATGCCAATCACATACTATCATACATGATATAATCCAGTGGAACCCTTACAACCTTAAAATCCATAAAGATCTGCTAAATACACTTTGGAGTCCAAAAAACATCACACTACAACAAATAATTACATATCTAACAAAATCATTGCCTATACTGGGATTTTATTCATCAACATCACATTATCCCGCCTATTCTAGGGTCTAGTTGTTGCCTCTACCCGCAATCTGGGAGTTGGTCCTGCAAAGGCAATATTCAGCACCTCACAATTTCGACGAAACTTCATAATCCAAGCCTTAAAATAAGCTAGAGGAGCTTCGCAATCAACATATGCACTGAAGACACTTTATGTACACATGCATACTTAAAAATTGGAATTAATACTTGAATTTAGGACATAAATATGAAATGAAAAAAAGTTAAATGTTTATTCTTTACTTTAAAATTCAAGATCAATTTTTAAATTTACATGATAGATTTAGTTTATATGTTGTTATTTGTCGTACATTAGTTATACAGTTTTCAGTGCTTAGATATGTCATTGTATCATGTGTTTATATTTCTAATGATATTTTATTTGTATTTATGATTGCAGTGGCTACCATGGATAACAATGTGAAGATACTGAGGGTTATTTCCCATTTGAGAGAGATTAGTTCTGCTTGGAGGGTGGAGATGAGCTTCACTGCTCCTTGTCAGATTCTTTGTTGTCTGTTGTTGATATGATCGCAAGATCAAATAATTCTTTGTATAGAATCACATCTTATAGGGAGAGGAAAATACAACAATATGCTGATGGGTTAAGTTACAACGAGGTAAAAAAGCTCAAAATAACAAAACAACACATCTATTCATTATTTAGATTTCCTAGGACGGATGACATTCCGGAGATCAACAGGCCACATATTTCTATTGAGTGGTGCACCTTTCCACCCATCAAAGGAAATTGGATGGATAGGTGGTACATGCTTTTTGACATTCCCCCTCATAACAATAGGGAAGTGTGGTTGTATTTCCTCCAAAAATTGTATGCAGAGTTTGTGATGGGGAAACATGTTAACTATTTTGACATGTTGGGATTCCAGGGAGTTGGTAGGGGGATTCCCCAACACTAACCCAATGCTAGGCATAGAGATGCCAATCCATAGATACATGCAACCTGTGCCCAGCTACCGAGGGCAGACATCCCTCTTGCACATGACATGGTTGCCCAGACATAGGAGGCATTTTTTGACCCTAGCTAAGATGGTCTCTCGACACACAACCACTATTGACCAAAGAGCGCCCTCTTCTTCTACTGGTGTACAACCACCAGCTTCAGGTGGTGGAGGGACATCTATTGGTGGGGATAGACCGACATCCCATGTGCCTTAGAGTGAGCCACACGTCTGCACATCATGTGGGGGACCCTGTTATGGTCCTGGACCAAGATATGGTACCACTACGATGACTAGTGGTTAGGTAAGGACATTTTTTTAAAACTCTCTTATTGTTCAATTTTTAATTTTTCCATACTATATGTAACATATTAAAAGATTCGTAATATATGCAATATTTACTCTTGCAGGAGATTGATGCCTCTCACGGGGGTGGTACTGCACCCAGTGTGGTTGTACCCGAGGCCCAAACAACCACCATTGAGGTAATATTTAAACATTTGTCATTTTGTTATTACATATAATTTTGTTAATGCATGTGTTAGTCTTGATTAATTTATTAAATTGTCTAATATTTACAATTATTGAAGATGCAGGAACCCCACTTAGAACATAATGCTGGAGACGTTGATATCAACGACATAGTCCAAGTTGGAATTTATGATTACTTGAAGAATGTAAGTACATGTGTTATGACTGAATCTTGTTCAAATTATTTAAATTTCTTACTGTACACTCCTTTATAGATCACTAATATTTATAATTTTTAAACTTGCAGATGATATTAGCATCTGAAGAGGGGCAAGAAATTGATGGAAGCGGTCACTCACATGGGGGAGATATGTCCCAGGTAGGGGTAAGTATATTACAACATGTTAGTTTTTCAGTACATATTATTCCATCCATTCAAATCCATGTCTAACTATGGTAACACTTTATGACTGCAGACATCATCGTAGATCCCTACATCGCCTCTTTGGTTTGGATCTCCCCGTAGTCCAAACATAGATAAGGGGGTTGTTTACACTAGATGACCCTCTTCCTTGAACAGAGCGGGTGTGCATGAGGATCAACCTACTCATCCCATGGTAATGTACACACTTCCAATGGCAGTTGTTCGTTAGCTATGAATTCACTTCACAAGTGGTTTTTCTTAATGTTATTTTTGCATGTTTACAGCATCAAGATGTAGAGTTGTCCGTGCTAGACCTTAGTGGGATTGTTGATGTTGCGATCAATGCTGCATCTATAATAGGGATAAGTCACACTGAGGTACATCTACTTGAATATTTGTAATTGTACATTTCAGTTGTATTGTTTATGGACATGCACGATGTCTAACTATTTTATCATTTGGTGAATATAGCCACACCCTGGTCCATTAGTGCATGAAACTAAGGTTGATGTTCAACCTACGACTCCTCTTACTACTAAAGAGTCTCAGCGTAATCCCCTGGAAATGGTTTTTTCGGTTAGATGTTCATTTTTTACATAATTGATTAGTACTTTCTCATTCATGTACATGTTGATAATTCTTGAGATAATTGACATATTTTTTATTTATTTGTAGAGAAGCATTGTAGAGAGACTCTTTGCAAGGAGGAGGACACCAGAGGCACCTATACCCTTGACACCAGAGGCACCTATACCCCCAACGGATGCAGCGAGTCTTTGTTTTATTTACAATTGAGTCATATTTTAAATTTTCAAACTTTGTTAATGCTGGACAGTACTAGTTCAGTTACTTGATCAAGAAATATTTTCATTGATTTGCAGTCGACAGAGATGCATAGTGGTCGTAGACAGAGCTAAAAAGCATCAGGGTCTGGGAAAAACAAGAGAAAGTTATATTTTTGATGTGTTAGTTTAGGACAAATATGTATTTTTCTGTACAATCCAGAGTTAGAGTATAGGGGCGTGGTCCAGGACAGATGTACTTTTGTTTGCACATGTACATCAAATAAGGTTTTTGATACATGTACATTGACAGGCCATAGATGGGCCTTCTAATTTTGTATTATAACTTTCATGATATAAAAAATATTTCATATCAAGGCTCTTGAGATCTTCATGGTTCAGTCTTTTAAGTGTGATTATACACGTGTGGCCAAGAATGTTTCTATTTGTAATGTTCCCAATTTTTTATAGATTTTATGATTACATGGAGATATCAGTTATAAATTTGAGAACAATGCACAATTACAATATTACGTAATCACAAAAATGTACATTTTAATAGTTTTTTACCACGATCCAATTGCATATACAATGTTATATTAACAATGTCAAATTGTATTCACAAAGATGGAACATACCTAATACACATAAGCACCTAGCATAGCTAAGCAACTAATCCAACTTGGTGGAATACAAAATCACCTTACCCACATAACAACCTAACAAACTTTTAAAGGATGCATGAAGTTGACACACCTAAGTGATGCACCTGTGTGGTCTACATAAATAAAATTAGTGTTTGGCATGATGTCTTTCATTTAATGATTACATGGGATACACATCAAACCTAAAAGTATCCGAGTATTATAAGGTTGATTCAAAATAATGGTTATGACTATATTCTGCACATTATTTTATCATTTTGTTAATGTACATGGCATTTGATGAATGACCTCGAGTAACAACTTTGAAAGAGATGAAAGTTATGTGTGATTTTATTATAGTTTAAATTGATTAGAGAAGTACTATTCTGAATCTTGTTTTATAAATTCATGTTTATGGAGTATTATTCGAAGCGTGAAGATATATATATATATTGTAATGATGGCGTAATAGGTTGGCCACTTGTTTCTAAACATAAACATGTTCCATTGCATGGTTATTGACGTAATGGAATTGTCTCCTCCTGCATTTCATCGTACAAATGCTCACATATCTTAGATGGGGGGAAGATCTACAATCACCTTCAAGCTGACCTCTATGTGCAAAAATTTCACATTCACTTAGTGATCAAAACCCTAGTTTCCAAAATTGACAAAAAAAAAATGATCCCTTGTCCATGGACCTAGAGTAGAGGGCCACTCTAGCACTATCCTGATGTACCGAATCCAATGGATCCAATGGTTCATCGATCCGAGCAACGGTCATCAATATATGGAACGTTGAATCCCACCTCCTACAGGCTTTTAGGGACACCTATTGAATCCCTAACCAGGGAATAGAATGGAACTCGTTCATCAAAAAGGGCTTTCAGTGGGTCGTGCAAGTGTGTTTAGGCAGGTTCCATATGGGAACGCTAGCCATACATTCATGGTCAAGGAATTTGCAAAGCCGACCCCTATGTGCAGAAATTGGACATTCACTTACTGAGAAAAACCCTAGTTTCCAAAATTGACCGAAAAATGATCCCTTGTCCATGGACCCAGATTAAAGGGCCACCCTAGCACCATCCCAATGTCCTGAATCCAACGGAGTTGACAGTTTGTCGATTTGAGCAACGATCATGATTCTATGGCACATTGAATCCTACCTCCTACAAGCTTTCAAGGACACCTGTTGAATCCCTACCTGAAGCATAGAATGGAAACCGTGCATAAAGAGGGCTTTCACTTGGTTGTGCAAGCGTGTTTAGGAATGTGTTATGTGGGAACTCTAGCCACACCTTCATGGTCGAGCAATATGCGAATTTGACTCCCATGTGCCAAAATTTCACATTCACTTACTGAGGAAAACCCTAGTTTCCAAAATTAACCAAAACAATGGTCTCTTATCCATGGAACCAGATTAGAGGGCCACCCTAGCACTATCCTAATGTCCTGAATCTAATGGAGCTGATGGTTCGTCGATCTGAGCAATGGTCATGATTCTATGGCACGTTGAATCCCACCTCCTACAGGCTTTCAGGGACACCTGTTGAATCCCTACTCGAGGCATAGAATGGAAACCATGCATAAAAAAAGGGCTTCCAGTGGGTCGTGCAAACTTGTTTAGGAATTTTTTATGTGGGAATGCTAGCCACACCTTCACGGTCAAGGAATATGCGAATTTGACCCCCATGTGCAAAAATTTCACATTCACTTACTGAGCAAAACCCTAGTTTCCAAAATTGACCAAAACAATGGTCTCTTATCCATGGAACCATATTAGAGGGCCACCCTAGCACTATCCCGATGTATCGAATGCAACGGAGCCAACGGTTTGTCGATCCGAGCAATGATCATGATTCTATGGCACGTTGAATCCCACCTCCTACAGGCTTTCAGGGACACCTGTTGAATCCCTACCCGGGGCATAGAATGGAAACTGTGCATCAAAAAGGGATTTTAGTGGGTCGTGCAAGCTTGTTTAGGAATGTGTTATGTGGGAACGCTAGCCACACCTTCACGGTTGAGCAATATGCGAATTTGATCCCCATGTGGAAAAATTTCACATTCACTTACTGAGCAAAAACCTAGTTTCCAAAATTGACCAAAAAAATGGTCTCTTATCCATGAAACCATATTAGAGGGCCTCCCTAGCACTATCCCGATGTCTTGAATCCAACAGAGAGATCGATTCCTCGATTCAAGCAACAATCATGATTCTATGGCATGTTAAATCCCACCCCCTATAGGATTTCAAGGAGATCTGTTGAATCCCTACCCATTGCATAGAATGGAAATCGTGCATAAAAAAGGGCTTCCAGTGGGTCGTGCAAGTGTGTTTAGGAATTTGTTATGTGGGAACGCTAGCCACACCTTCACGATTGAGCAATATGCGAATTTGATCCCCATGTGCAAAAATTTCACATTCACTTACTGAGCAAAACCCTAGTTTCCAATATAATACAACAAATCCATTGTAGAAGTCTATTGAATTTATCAGTATATCAAGCACTCAATGTATCAAACTGTAAATAATCAATGATACCATGAAACCAAAATATCTAACTAGCACATACCTGACTACCTACCTGTGGTCATTCGACTAGACCATCAGGATCACCTCTAATAGCAATGGTATCCTTTATCCTCTCATGATCGCAGTAAGGAAACAGGTATCGTGACTTTGATGAGTCCTTGTTTGGCATTGTTTGTAGCTAGAGGTTTGTGCTAATAACTAAGTTTGTATAATGGTATACAATTTGACCTAGTCTATAATCTTCAAATACATAACCTTTTTTCTTTCGTACGTGGGAAACCCGTGTCAAGTATTCCCCTTTGATAACCATTGACCCAATTGGAAAATCATTGCCCTCGGAGTCTCTTAATGATACAATGAGGGTCTACTTCCCATCCAAGAAACGTGCAAGCCAGTAGTCAGTGTGCCATTCATTGTCTCTCAGGGAAACCACTGCGTATATGTGCCCTGCATAAAATAAAGTGCAGATCTAGAAGTCAACTAACTAAACACAACTAGTCGTCAAGCATTTCAAAGTGATCAACATAATAGTCAAACCTGGTTGTATGAGATCTGTAATGTGGTCATAGTCATATGAAATACTCGACTGGCCCTCCTCCAACTAGGATAATTCTAAAGTTATTTTTTGGCCAATGGTGAGTGATACACGATCCCAGCTATCAACCTAATCTGTGGATTCACAGTTTTCCCATTCACCACTGCTACATGGATAACAAAAACAAGAGAGTTTTCTTGTCCACATTTCAACTATAGCATTGTCTAACGTCCTAACTAAATGGAATGCACAAGTTCCTTGGATGGCCTTTAACTCATATAGGTGTGATCGATCTACATCCACCACCTCCCAAAAATATCTATATACATGTGCTTTTTGAGATGATTGGTCTTCTTTCCTTCTAGCTCCCCGCCCCATCACTAAAGAATAGCATGCAACAATATTCTTTGCATCTCGGATGAGCGAAATAGCTGTGAATTTCATCTCTTGCCTACGTAATGCAGTCTTGATGCATGCGCCTACTCCATCATGTTCCCCTTTTCCATGTCCGGTCTCAAAATAGTTCCAAATATGTGGCACCGTGTGCCTCTTATGGAGAATACACAACCATTGGAAGACACAGGAATTTTTGAATTTCCCCGCACAACCATCAGACCAAATCCAATGTTGTTCCATCTGTATATTGTTATCCTCCAAGTGTTTGTAGAACAAATGAAAGCTATGTTGTATAAAATCCAAGTCATGACACCTGTCATCACTTATGTAAAAGTGATACTCCTTCAATATAACCTTGTTCTCTTCAGTACTATCTGCCCCATGTCTATAGGTGATATGGACCATTATGCTGACCTGATCTGAGTGATAATATTGACTCTGAATCTCGTTTTGTGGTTGAAGAGTGTAGTTTTCCACAAAATTGACCATTGATAATATAGTTCCAATAGGAAATGTATCCCTGCACGCTCTAAATTGCTCATCTTGCCAACAAGCCACATGTACATGCTTTACGTACTGTTGTGTCTTTTCAAAGAATTCCTCCATGAAGTTGCATACTAGTACCTTGTAGATCAACAATAAAGATGTACAGATCAATAGGTTGTTACATATATCAAGTAGCAATAGATATCAATAGGAAAAAATACTATTCAGGAACTCATTGCTAACCTAAGAGGTGACCAATTGTATTCTTTTCCTTTCATTCCCTCCACCGATATTATACATGACATATTTGAATGACTGCAAGTTCACTTCATGTCTCCCAAGTTCATGCTCATCGGTAACATGTATGCATTTGTCCAAAAATGCCATTCCACCACACCTTGGGCATGTCCGTCTATGCAAGGCCTTTGATAAAATGTGCAACCTTCTGTCCTTCTACACAAGATGCTATGGATAAACTCTCTAGATGGTGTCAGTGGCAATGTAGTTGAGCATTCCCGCACAAGAGTGTTATGCAAAACATGGAATATATGTATATATGTGTCATAATAATAAGCGTACTCAATGTGATATCGACAATAACATGTGTTACGAGTTGTGTTTATTTTAACATACCATGGTTTCCATTTCTCGAAGGATCTTTGGCCCAAGTTAAGTTCATTATGTTCATGCCTAAACCTATCATATAATTATGTTTGTGTCATGTCAAGAAAATGTTTAATGTGGGGCTCACGATCCCTTGAACCCATTCTCAATTTTAGTACATCTTTTTGGTGGGATGAAGGTCTACTATTCATCACGCCAAAACTCTTGCACCCATCCCTTTACCACATCAATGAGCTTCATATCGGAGTGTGGCAACCTTCCAACGAAGGACCACACATCTGTTTAACCAGAGTCAAGTTGTTCTCTGCTAGAACAATACCTACGCAGTGCTTTGATATCCAATCCTACAAGCTTGGATGTAGGCTTAAGAAGGCGAAGGGCCCTGGTGCTTTTGTTCACGATTGATTGTGACAACACACGGCGAGCTGCATTGCAATCCTTTGAACAATATTTCTTTCCAATATTACTAAATGCATCTACCAAACTTCTAACAACATAAGAACTTGGTTAAGAACTGTTTATCATCTTTATCCTTAAGTTTTTCCTAACAACATCCATAGACCTAGATTTTAACAACGATATTAATAATCTACATTTATCTCCATCACATTTAGAATCAAAATAGTTGACAAGTATCTGTGGAGCTTGATATGCAATATTGCATTTAGACAACATACCTTCAAGCAAACCAATGAGACTTTCATCGATTTGTATACATTTTGGAGTTCTTCGGCGTGAAGTTACTAATGGAGGTAGGGAGGTTGGAATTGCACCCTGTACCATATCACCCGGTTGGTCTGGCGTTTGAACATGAGCTTCATGTCCTTCCATGTCTTTCTGACGGTCGGACGATGGCAATTGGATATCCTCTTGAGTGGTCTGAACAACATTGTCTTCTTCAAGCATACCTTCGACATTCAATGTCTCTCTAACTTCGTCACTTGTATACCCACATTCAATTAAATATGTAAAGGTTTCAGGTGACCTTGATGTGCACCTATGTTTTACTCCTTGATCAGTGCCATGCAGTGCTCGTTCTTCTACTGATATGGTGACTAAAGACCCCTCGAGTGAATGCTTTTGTCGTTCTTGATGTGGATTGGTAGGAAGAACTGTTGTATCCTCAACAATTGGAATTGGTTGAGTGTCCATAGAGCGTCTTCGATTGGTCATGTCATTTATTTTCTTCTCTCTAATTTCTTCAAGGATTTCATTGGGTATCAGCTTCCTTGCTGATTTTCTTGCTCGATTGTGTGAGTTTCCCATGACCACAATGATCAATGATATATATGGCTTCCTTTGCTAGCTCTTCAATGGGAAACTACCCAGGATTGGTTTCTTTCTTGCTCAATTGTGTCTAGATACTCAAGATAGGGGGAAGATTGGGAAGAATGTTTCCTTTGCTAGATCCTCAATTCCAAGAAAAACAATGGTAGAGATGCTCTATGGTGCTCCTCAATGGGAAATTCCCCAAGTTTGCTAAATATCTTGAGCAATTGTGTCTACATACTCTTGAGCTACGGGGGAGGTTGGGAAGAATACATTTCCTTTGCTAGCTCCTCAATTGCAAGAAAAACAATGGTAGAAATGTTGTATGGTGCTTCTCAATGGGAAATTCTCCAAACTTGGTTTCTTTCTTACTCAATTGTGTCTACATGCTCCACCACAGTGACCAAGTTAATGTTGCCTTTGCTAGCTCCTCAATTGCAAGAAAAACAATGGTGGAGATGCTCTATGTGGCTCCTTGCTCACTTAATTGATTCTTTCTTGCTCAATTCATTCTTTATGTCTTGCTCCTCAATGTATACCATGCTCCAAGCAAAACTTAGAAACTTGTGGTGGAGATGCTTGATTCACAAAACAAGATTGTGTGAAAATATGGTGAAGAAGATAATGTTCATGCACTGTTTGTAACCTGAATTTGCGCTCGGACTGTCAAATCTGTGAAAATATGTTTAGAGTGTTTCTTGGACAATGACTGCTACTGTTTATACAAAGGATAAACGCGCACGTGTTATTGTTAACAAAAACGGGGGCGTGTTTTGGATACATAAAACGCGTGCGCATTTTACTCTAATAGAATTTTGGAGCATTTAAGAAGGTAGTTGCATGGCTAAGGGATCATTCAAGGTTTAGGGGGAATTAACAAGCACTCCCTTAGTCTTTGCGCCTTAACATCCCCCCTTTCTTCAACCTAACTATATTGTTTTACAACTCTAGGGGTGTGTAATAAGGGGATACATGGGGATATGTGTGTTTGTGTGAGATAGGTTAGGGGGTGTTAGTGGTAATGTGAAACATACGGATGTGTGTGTGTGTCTGTCAGAGAGATAGGTTAAGGGGTGCTAGTGGTAAGGTCTGACACAGGGATTTGTGTGTGTGTGCCAGAGAGATAGGGTAGGGGGTTCTAGTGGTAAGGTCTGACATAGGGATTTGTGTGTGTGTATGATGATGATGATGATGATGATGATGATGACAATGACGACGATGATGTTGATGATGATGTTGATGATGATGATCAAGTTATGATGATGATCATATTATGATGATCAGCTATGACGATGTTTATGACGATGATGATGATGAAGATGAAGATGAGGATGTTTATGATGATGATGAGGATGATGATGATGACGATGATGTTGATGAAGATGATGGTAGTGTGATGATGATGATGATGTTGATGATGTTGATGTTGTTGATGTTGATGATGATGATGATGATGATGATGAAGATGAAGATGAAGATGTTTATGATGATGAGGAGGAGGAGGATGAGGATGATGACAATGGTGATGATGATGTTGATGTTAATGATCATGATCATGTTGATGATGATGATGACGATGGTTATGATGATGGTGACAATGGTGATGATGATGGTGATGATGATGATGATGATGATGTTTATGTTGATGATGATGACGAGGATGAGGATGGTGACGATGGTGATGATGATGGCGATGATGATGACGACGATGACGACGATGATGATGATGATGAAGGTGATGATGTTGATGTTGATGATGATGTTGATGATGTTGATGTTGATGATGATGATCATGTTGATGATGATGAGGAGGAGGAGGAGGAGGAGGAGGATGACGATGGTGATGATAATGTTGATGATGTTGATGTTGATAATCATGATCATGTTGTTGATGATGATGATGATGATGGTGATGATGATGGGGACGATGGTGATGTTGTTGTTGTTGATGATGATGATGATGATGATGATGATGATGATGTTGATGTTGATGATGATGATCATGTTGATGATGATGATGATGATGTTTATGTTGATGATGATGATGAGGATGAGGATGGTGACGATGGTGATGATGATGGCGATGATGATGATGATGATGACGATGATGTTGATGATGATGATGGTGATGGTGATGATGATGATTATGTTGATGATGTTGGTGATGTTGATGTTGATGATGATGATCATGTTTATGATGATGATGATGATGATGATGAAGATGTTTATGATGATGATGATGAGGATGAGGATGGTGACGATGGCGATGATGATGACGATGATGATGTTGTTGTTGTTGATGATGATGATGATGACGACGATGTTGGTGATGATGATGTTGACGTTGATGATGATCATGTTGATGATGACGACGATGATGATGATAAAGGTGATGAGGATGATGATGATGATGATGTTTATGATGCTGATGATGATGAGAATGAGGATGGTGACCTTGGTGATGATGATGGCGATGATGATGATGATGATGATGTTGATGATGATGATGTTGATGATGATGACGACGATGGTGATGATGATGTTGATGATGTTGATGTTGATGATGATGATCATGTTGATGATGATGATGATGATGATGATCAAGATGAAGATGATGATGATGATCATGGCGATGATGATGATGCTGATGATGATGTTAATGATGATGATGACGACGACGATGATGAAGATGTTTATGATGATGATGACGATGGTGATGATGATGTTGATGATGTTGATGTTGATGATGATGATGATGATGATGATGATGATGATGAAGATGATGATGAAGATGTTTATGATGATGATGATGAGGATGAGGATGAGGATGGGGACGATGGTGATGATGATCGTGATGATGATAATGATGATGATGATGATGATGTTGATGATGTTGATGATGATGATCATCATGATGATGATGGTGATGATGATGTTGATGATGTTGATGTTCATGATAATGATGATGATGATGATGATGAAGATGATGATGAAGATGAAGCTATTTATGATGATGATGATGAGGATGGTGACAATGGTGATGATGATGGCAATGGTGATGATGATTACAATGACAATGATGTTGATGATGATGATGATGATGTTTATGATGATGATGATGACGATGGTGATGATGACATTGATGTTCATGATGATGATGAAGATGATAATGATGATGATGATGAAGATGAAGATGTTTATGATGATGATGATGATGATGAGGATGAGGATGGTAACGATGGTGATGATGATGGTGGTGATGATGATGATGGTGGTGATGATGGTGATGATGATGTTGATGATGTTGATGTTGATGTTGATGATGATGATGATGATGATGAATATGATGACGATGATGAAGATGAAGATGATGATGATGATGATGATGAAGATCAAGATCAATATGAAGATGACGAAGATGATCATGATGATCATGGCGATGTTGATGATGATGATCGATGATCAATGATCATGGTGATGATGATGGTGATGATGAGGATGAGGATGGTGATGACGACGACGATGATGATGAAGATGAAGATGTTTATGATGATGATGAGGAGGAGGATGAGGATGGTGACGATGGTGATGATGATGGCAATGATGATGATGATGATGTTGATCATGATGACGATGATGGTGATGTTGATGTTGATGATGTTGATGTTGATGATGATGATCATGTTGATGATGATGATGATGATGAAGATGATGATCAAGATGAAGATGATGAAGATGATCATGATGATCATGGTGATGTTGATGATGATGATCGATGATGATGATGATGATGATGATGATGAATTTGGGGATGGTGATGATGTTTATGATGATGAAGTCAGGGATGATGAAGATGTTTATGATGATAATTAAGATGATGATGATGATGATGATGATGATGATGAAGATGAAGATGATGATGATGAGGATGAGGATGATGATAACAGTGATGATGATGGTGATGATGATGATGATGATGATGACGACGATGATGAATATTATGATTATGAATATGGCGATGAGGATGATGTCTACGACGATGAAGATGATGTTGAGGATGGTGATGATGAAGATGATAATGATGATGACAACAATGATGATGATGATGGCAACAATGATTAATGATCATGATGGTGATGATGATGATGATGAATGATGATGATGATGATGATGATGGTGATGATGATGGTGATAATGAAGACGATGACGATGACCATGATGATGATGATGATGAGGATGATGCCGATGATGTTGATGTAGGGGGGAGAGAGGTAGGAGGAGGAGGGGAATTAGAGATAGGGAGAGGAGGATTGGGGATTGGTAAGAATTGGGCGGAAGAGGGGAAATGTTAGTCATAGGGGGTGATCTGTGGATGTGTGATGTGGGTGTCTATGTGTGTGAGAGAGAGAGGGCTGGGGAATAGATAGGGGGTGGGGGATAAGTGTCGTTGGATGAGTTGGGGAGCAAGAAAGAGTGGAGAGAGAGGTTTTAGGTGTTAGGAGTGAGAGAGAGGTGCTAGGGGGATGCATGTGTGTGTGTGAGAGGAAGAGAGAGA
>LPNX010985911.1:231221-334988 GCA_001517045.1 Pseudotsuga menziesii
AATTGCTTGTCTTATACATGGTTGTACATGTATCTAATTGTTGGTACCATTTGTTTTTTTGCAGGAGGTTAGTGAGGCACTGACGATACATGCAGTTACACCACGAACCACCATCACTTATACACATACAATAAGTAAAAAAGTTATATTGGCTTGGAATTTGAAAAAATGTACATAGAATTTTTATAGGTTGGTAAACTAACTTACAAATTTTGGTTTGTGTGCAGTTTCTAGAAATGAGATATGATCCTCTTGATCAGTGTTGGGAAACACCATCGAGCAGCCGAAAAATAAATATCCACCTCTAATATGTAAATATTTCACATACCATCCAAGGGCTAATCATACACCATGTACCCCAAGTCTCATGAAGCACCCCTAAACACGGTGTAAATTCTTTTGTAGTAACTTTGAAAGCTAATAGTCCCTCTTATAAGGAAAGTGTTTTCACCAATATAAGTTAGATCCCATTGCAAATCCACTAGACCTACCATCTAGTTATATCACAACATCTCAAACCTCCAAGAATGTTGACCACCTGTGAATATGAAGGAACATAACTCTGCATCATCAACAACTTTCCAAAATCCATAATCCCTCAAGTTAAAATGATGGGAAAAAATCACTATACACCACATCATAATTTGTTTAGGACATCCTACAAATATAATAACATCTCCATACAAGGCCAAGACAAATGGATTGTATCTATGAAAATCACAAAGATAGATAACTTCATTAATCCATGCTTAATGAAATACCAAGATTATGGTACAATCAACAACCCATGTAGGGATATCATCAACATTTTAACATCATAACCTCTCTCACACACCTTAAAACCTTTGGAAATCAACACACTAACCTGAGCTAGGTAAAGTCTCTCTATATAAGAGAATTTTCAAGAAAGAGTATCATTCAATTTCCTCTACCTAAGAAATTCGAACAACCCTATCCCTATAGTAAAGAAAAGTCTCATCATTTTCAATACTAGAATCAATCTATATGTTCTAAACCTATGTTCATGGAATCTCACCATGCATTCTCTACATGTGCCTCCACAAAAAATAGATGTCCCATCTTTCCTTTCCATGGAATGTACAAGTGCCACTTGATCAACAAGAAACCAATAAATACCACCCTCTCTCAACAAACTACAATCATTTATGGTGCATTATTTTCCTTCAAATGGAACTTTATACTATACATATATCATAATTTTGAATTCTCTCAAAACATTCTTATTCAAACAAGGAACAAATTGAACATCACTCGCATGTGATAAGTAGCATCATAACCAAGATCCACGCTCATACCTCCCTCTTTCCCTTGAAACATGTTTAATAATGACCTATAATATGTCACACTTCTTAAAGCTCCAATGTCCACATACCATCCAAGTCTAGACACAAACTTAAAATATAATCAAGACACAATAGCCATATCCATGTTAAAATAAACAACAACATGGAGAAGACAAAACATTTTTTAGGGTCCAAGATAATTTCCCAAGAAACTTAGGGTATCACACCCAATAATATCAACAAATTCAAGCACCTAACCTAAGTACACAAAAATTGGAATACCAAATCCCTCTTTCACCTATAGAGTGATCCCAACCAAAAACAATTATGATGCCATGTAGGAAAATTTTAAACTAGGGAAAATTACTGAGACTTCAGATATTAGCATATGTGTGTCACCAATGGAAGAGTTGACCCACCAATGCAATAGTTGACTCACCAATGCAAGAGTTGCATTGAAGGAAACTAGTCAAAACCCTAATTTAAAAAGTAAATGCACAATGTAGTCATTGGGACATGAAAAGACGATAGAGAGGGCCCCATAGATATAGTCACATGCAAGTAGACCAACGTAGTCAACGTTTCGTAGATTTGACCTTTAGTTGTCGATTTATGTCTAGTTGAAAGTCGCCTCAAAATGTGGTTTAGGGAAAATTAGTGACTTTCGGTCCTGGAGTGAAAAAAACAAATAGAGCATAATAATTGCATGTTGTTGTATCATGAAGTTGTGTATGGGAAAGGATGATATGGGAACACTACCAATAGTTTCACGGTGGAGTTTTTTGTAAAGTTTACCCACCAATGCAAGAGTTGCATTCAAAGAAACTATGAAAAACCCTAGATTATGAAATCAATGCACAATTTAGTCAATGATCCATGCAAACACGGTGGAGAGGGCCCCCCTATATGTATTCGCATAACAGGAGACCAACAAAATCGATGGTTCATATATTCGACCTATGGTTGTCGATTTATGTCCAATTGAAAGTCACCTCAAAATGTGGTTCAGGGACATTGGTGACTTTTGGTCCTAGAGTGAAAAACCAAGTGGAGAATCATAATTGCATGTTGTTGGCTCTTGCAGGTGTGTATGGGAAAGTTCGATATGGGAACACTTCTAATAGTTGCATGGTGGAGTTTTTTGCAGATTTGACGCACCAATGGAAGAGTTACATTCAAGGAAACTGCGAAAAACCCTAGTTTATGAAATCAATGCACAATGTAGTCAATGGGCCATGAAACCATGGAAGAGAGGCCTTTCTATATGTAGTTTCATTCCAGGAGACCAACGGAGTTAACGGTTTGTAGATCCGACCTCTGTTTTTCGATTTATGTCGAATTGAAAGTCGCCTCAAAATGTGGTTCAGGGACACTTTGCGACTTTACAAAAAGCTAAATAGAGCAGCATAATTGCATGTCATTGGCTCTTGTAGGTGTGTATGGGAAATATCAATATGGAAACACTACCACTAGCTGCACAGTGGACTTTTTGGCAGAGTTGACCCACCATGCAAGAGTTGCATTCAAGGAAACTGAGCAAAACACTAGTTTATGAAATCAATGCAAAAAGTAGTAAATGGGCCATGAAAACACGGTGGAGAGGCCCATTTAGATGTATTCACATGCCAAGATACCAACAGAGTCAACAGTTCATTGATCCGACCTCCGGTTGATGGTTTATGTCCAGTTGAAATTCATCTTAAAATGTGGTTCAAGGACATTTAGTGACTTTTGGTCTTGGAGCGAAAAACCAAACAGAGCAGCATAATTGCATGTCATTGGCTCCTATATGTGTGTATAGGAAATTCTGATATGGGAACACTACAAATAGTCACATGATGTAGTTTTTTGCAAAGTTGACCCACCAATGGAAGAATTGCATTCAAGGAAACTGAGAAAAACCCTAGTTTATGAAAACAATGCACAATGTAGTCACCGAGAGATGCAAACATGGTGGAGAGGAACCCCTAGATGTATTTGCATGCCAAGAGACCAACAATTTTGATGTATCGTAGATGCGACCTCCGGATGGTGATTTATGTCCAGTTGAAAGTTGCCTCAAAATGTGGTTCAAGGACACTTGGTGAATTTTGGTCATAGAGCGAAAAACCAATTGGAGCAGCATAATTACATGTCGTTGGCTTTTGCAGGTGTGTATGGGCAAGGCCGATATGGGAACACTACCAATAGTCACACAATGAATTTTTTTGCATATTTGACCCATCAATGCAAGAGTTCCAAGAGTTGACCCATGAATGTAATTAAATGTGCATTAATATAAAAAAATTCATTAAAAGTATATTGCAACAACTCTAGAGCATGCTATTTTCTGAATTCTATTTGGTGGCGTCGAAAGACATCGTTAGTTCTTAGCACCTCTAATGTGCCATATATCATGTTTGTATCCTAGGCACATGAAAGGCTAAACATTAGTACTCTCATCAGAAATTAAAGAGAACCCAATGAAATTGTGCAAACTTTATTTATAGATAACTCACCTGAGGGTGTAGGATCATGTTTATACTGTCTAGTATACTATGAATAGTAGGATGTATTTGAATGGTATGTTAGATTTTTATCAATTAAGAAATATTATGGATCTTAGTATCTTATCTGAGAGAATAACATGACAAAAATCAATCACAAGAGACAATAGAAACAAAGATTTTCCTCGGAGAAACCATAAAGGAGAAAACCCCACAACTTCCTTAGAGACAGAATGAGCACCAATGGAAGCAGTAAAACTGAAAGACAGAAAGACGATCTCCAACAATTGTTTTGTCTCTCACCTATGCTCTATAGCTAGGTGAGTGTGTGTGACAAATAGAGAGGCTCACTCTCTATTTATACTAGTTTCTGATTTGACAATTACTTACCAGGGCCAACTTCACTAGGAGAGTCTAATAACCCTAGTTCCCCTCAACTGTGGGGACTTTTCCCCCCGATCAACAAGGAGGGTTAACCTTAACTCAAATGTGGGGACTATTTCCCTGATTTACAACAAAGGTTTAACCTCAATGACTCTACATGACTTCATTATATTAATGACTCTCTTGATAGGAACATCGGGGTACAGTGAAATACAAATGATTCTCCCGATAGGAACATCGGGGTACAATATAAGATATACAAGTGAATACATTATGAAGTTACAAATACATAAACACTCCCTCTTAACTAGGAAGGTATTCTCTTGACACAATTCATCAGCACAAGTCTTCATCACTGGATCATTCATCAAAGCTAGATAATCATCAAAGCTGGATCATCATTGGATCATCATCAAAACTGGATCATCACTGGATCATCATCATCATCACTGCTTTCACTATCTTGATCAAATGGTGCTATCTCTCAATTCTTCTCTTCATAGGAAGTTCTATAGAGGCAGCCCTTTTTCATGTTAGTTGTAGGCCGAGCCTCCATGTAGGTCTTCATCTTCTTCAACATTTATATTTGACCATGGGAGGAACACATCTAGCATCCACATAAGAAAGACCCTCCCAACACTTACATCTGACAATGGGAGGAGCACATCCATAATCCATGTCAGAAAGGCATGCCCAACACTCACATCCGTCAGCATGGTAGGACACATCATCTACCATCCGAGGAAACGAACAACACTTACATCCACTTGAATGATAGGACACACCATATATCATCCATGGAAAGGCCCAACACTTACATCTACTGGCATGATAGGATACACCATCTATCATCCAGAGAAAGGCCCATCACTTACATCTAATGGCATGATAGGATGCATCATCTATCATCCAGTTAAAGGTTCAACACTTACATCTACTGGCATAATAGGACACGCCATCTATCATCCAGAGAAAGGCCTAGCACTTACATCCATTGGCAAGGTAGGACACGCCATCTACCATCCAAGGAAAGGCGTTGCACTTACATCCACCGGCATGATAGGACACACCATCTATCATCCGTGGAAAGGGTCTACACTTACATCTGACGATGGGAGGAACCAATACTACCACCATGTTAGAAGGAACTAGAGGAAATTTCAACTCAAAATAGGCCTCCTAAGGAAAATTAATAAAATAATATTTATTAATTTTGGCAGAATAAAAGAAAAAAATACTTTTTTGTTTGTATTTTTGACATATCTCCCTATGTTTTTACTCAAATTTCGATTGGGAGAGCTCATTGGATGCAGAATTTAATTTTGCATCCAACGAGATCTCCCGATCGAAATTGGAGTAAAAAAACAGGGATATATGTCGAAACTATGAACAAAAAACTAGTTTTTTATGATACCTATCCCCAAATTTATATTAAAAAATTGTTTAAGACCTATATGGTATTTCAAATTTAAATAAATTTCGTTGGCTAACACATGATGACATGGACTTTGAATTAGAGTTAAAAGGCCCATTTGAGTTGAAATTTCCTCTAATGGCACACAGACTTATCACTTCCCCTTGGAAGGAACCTCGATCTGGAGAACACCAATCTTCTCCCTGAAGTACTTGAACTTCACTCTGGACATTTCTAGCTTAGAATCACATCAGGGATGATTACGTCCAAGGATAACTTGCGAGCTTCACTAGGACTGATTACATCCAAGGACAACCTAGAAGATTGTTTACGTTTGAGCAACCTACGCGTTTCGCCAGGATTTTATGCTCAGACAACCTTCCTCACTGGCTATGCTAGAACTTATCACTCCTTATTTTGAGAGATATCGATATCGATCACATACTGGAGATTCACTGCTCCTCTTTGCATCATACAAAAATGCAAGTCAGATCAATCAAATCAAATAGTATCTTTTAAAAGAAACATGCTACCTCCTAAATAGCCGAGCAAGTGGAAACATATTTTTCCTCAGTTGTACTTAGCATCACACAGGACTTCTTCCTGCTAAACCAAGAGATCACACCTGATATTATACTTAAGCAGCACCTCGAAGTGCTCTTTCTATCAATGGCACTTCCTACCCAATTTGAATCCACATAACCCTCCAGGTTAGTCTTCTGATTCACCTCATACTTGAGCCCATAATAAACTGTACCCTTCAGGTACCTCTCTGCATGCTTTGCAACCATCAGGTGAACATGTCTTAGATCTGTCAGGAATGGTCTCAATGTGTTCACATCAAAGAAAATATCTGGTCTCGTATTCGTCAGGTACATCAATGACCCAATCATATGATGATACATCGTAGCATCAACTAAATCTGATGAAGCATCACTCAATATCTTCAAGTTTGATGCCATAGGTGTGATCACGCCCTTGCAATCAATCATCTCGATCCTCTTCAAGATCTCTACTACATACTTCCTGGTACATAGAAAATTTCCTATGGCTTCGGGTACCACAAAAGATAGAGTAACTGTAGAAATCAATCCCTTCCCAATATGCAAGAGAAATAAAACATCTAACACTAAAATATCTTGACACTTCTGGATGGTTGATGTAGATCCCCGTTGAGATTTTCCAATCCCGCTTGTGTTAACAATTTTCTCTCTCAACAATCAACAAACAAGACAAGCATGCTATATAATTGTGTTAGACCTACTCTAGCATATATAATCAATAATGTATAAGCAATTAAAANGTATAGGAAAATATATTTCTATTTATATAAATCAAAGATTACAAGAATGACAACCTCTGTTAGCATGTCTGTGAACCGGAGAAACTAAGTCCTCCACCTAGGCCTCCACCACCTCAATCCTCCATCTCTCGATAGAAATCTCACAAGCAAAGGAAATCTTGGGAAGAAAACCAAGTGTTCCAAGAGACAAAGGGATGCAGACTCAAGTATAAGCTACGACAAAAATGGACTATAGTTTTCTTGCTCTTCAATTCCTCCTCTTTCAATGTATCCAAAGGGTTCCTTATATAGTGCTTCAATGGGGTAATGTAAGGTCAAATCCGAGCGATCTCAAGGCATATCAAAGGACAAGAGACAAGTGACTCAGATCCATATCAAGGAAAACTCCAAAAATCTTTGGCCTTTTGCACACATCTCGATGTACGTGGGTTTAAGGATCATATCCGCGTATATACGCAAGAATGGGTTCAAAAGTCACATATTGCAAATAACATGTATTTTTAGGGATGATGTTGGAAACATCAAAGGTACAAAAATTGTCCATGGGGTCCAAAGAGTCAACATAGGGATAGGGAAGGCCATAAATGTGTGATCTACCATGTGTGGTAAAATTAGCTGTAACAGATGCCCCCTAATGTGTGAGGTTAGAGGGGTGATACGATGGCCGAAATACATTATATGTCCATCCCAGAAGTGGAGTGATGAAGAACTAGGTGGAATAACAAGCCATCCAATAGTACAATACAAATATCTCTGTAAGTACATACATCAGTCTCAGATACATAAGAGTACAATGGCCATGAATAGGCATGATACAAAATATGACATGTGTGGTCATCGCCACGTACAATATAGTTAGATCAGAATCTCCATGATGAAGATATACAAAGGATCATGATATCCATGAAAGCTGAAGATATACAATGGATCAAGATCTCCATAATGGCTGAAGACATCTGACATACACTGAAATCAAGTCACGAGAGCTGAAATCTCATGAACACTGGCACGATCAAGGAGGTAGCATATCAGAAATGCGACCAATCTGGAAAGTCTTCTACATAATCTTCTATGAGTACATGTCCTACTATGTGAATAGAGGTGTCGAGGTTGAACATTTATCCGGAGGATTATTCATCTTTAATTTACACTGATCTAATATGGTACAATGGTATTTAATCTATGGTTCAAAGAACATAACATATGTTTTAACTCATATATATAGCTGCGACAGACTTTTTCACACTGCTGTGACAGACTTAGCTGTGACAGACTTAGTTGTGACAAACTTTTCACACTGCTGTGACAGACTTAGCTATGACAGAATTTTCACACTGCTGTGATAGACTTAGCTGTGACAGAATTTTCACATTGTTGTGACAGACTTAGCTGTGATAGACTTAGCTGCGACAGACTTTTCACACTGCTGTGACAGACTTATCACACTGCTATGACAAAATTAGCTGTAACATACTTTTCACACTGCTATGACAGACTTAGCTACGACAGACTTATCACACTTGCTACGACATCGCGAAGTTAGTGGTGACATCAAATAGTTACGTTACATGTGACGCTATGGTATGGTGCAACATATGTGCATAACGGTCATTGCAACGTGTTGTGAGTCAACATATGTGCGTGGAGTTGGTTGCAACGTTTTAGGAATATGGAATGTCGTGGTACCATAACGCTTGGACAGTGATTTGGCCAAATTGCATGGTTCAACTTAGCGTATGGTTGTAACAATAATAATAAAAAAATAACAGCTGAGATGATGGAATGGAATCGGTTACTTATCCCTCCCGCTAAACTCTTAAATAGAGGAGGCTGGCCACTGAGAAGGGGGCAGATTGTTTTGGAGCGCAGAGTATCATTTCTCTGTTAAGAGAAGCTTAGAGATCATTTTTGCTGCGAAGTGTCTAGATACTGTGCTGTAGAATTCGACATTCTCTGTTATATTTTAGCTTTCTTTATCATTGAATGCTGATTGTAATTTCGAGAGAAAGGTCTTAAAGATTTTGCACAACATTCTGTTTACAATTGCTGAAGTTGTTTCCAGAACCATTTTGTACCATTTAAAAAAAAAGATTAATTGGATCGGTACCCATTGTAGAGGGACCCGGAGACGTAGCCCAGTGGAGGGGGTGAACTCCGTTATCAACTTCTGTTTGTGACGCTGTGATTCTGTGTTTCTTTATATCTGTTTATCAGTTCGTTTTCCATCTGTTTTTAGTATTTAATTTCTGTTAATGTTGTTCCATTAATTAACGTGCTGAACGCATTCTTTTAATACAAACTTTTAATGCACACAAGTTGAGGTCCGACGGATCATATTTTGGTATCAAAGCTGGTTGACTATTGTGCAAGTTTGTGAATGCTTACCAGGTCCAGGTTAAATCTTGGTGAAGGAGAATTAGTTGAAGGAGATCCTGATATTGGCTCCAGGAGAACATTCTTAAGAACCATGTCTTCTCCACAAGGGGAAGAAGAAGGACATATAGAACGAGAAAAACCTGTCATTTCTGAAACTGAGTTTCTGGAGGCTTTTATGAGCATGAAAGCCATGATGGAAATCCTACTTGATGAGCAAGCAGAAAGGAAGAAGAAAGAAGAAGGATCTTCATCCAGAGATGCAGAAGTGAAGCCGGAAGAAAAGGTGAAAGGAGTAGGAGGTGATGGTGATCCTCCTGATACTAAACAGACTTTTTCTTCTTCTCATAATGCAAGTCCTAATATTCCTTATTTCAAATTGGATGTAAAGTTTGAATTACCTATTTATAATGGAGATGTAGATGCTGAAAATTAGACAATTGGATCAAGCAGCTTGAAGCATATTTCAGGGTGCAGGCCATTAATGATGACCCTTCCAGGATTCAATTGGCCACTTTGAGGATGAGTGGAATGGATCTTACTTGGTGAGAGAGCAAGATTCAGCAAGATCTTCGAAAGAATGGTAAAATTATTTTAGTTTGGAATGAATTCATCGAAATATTAAGAAAGCAATTTTATCCTTTAGGTCACATGCAACAATTAACCATGAATTGGCAAATGTTTAGACAAGCTAAAGGACAAAGTATTCAAGATTATAATCATGAATTCAGAAAGAGGGCTATTGCATTGAATGTTGCATTAGATACATAGGAAACTCTTTTAAGTACATTGGTGGCATGCATTCTTATTTGAAGCATACTTTGTTGATGTTTAATCCCAGTAATTTGGATGATGTATGTCTTCAAGCTACCCATTTAGAAGCCAGGGGTAAGCATGCTAATGATACTTTTGTGAAGAAATCATTTAAATTTGATAGCAAATCGAAAGGTAAAGATAAGGGGAAAAAGAAGATGGCTACTGTTAAGAAAGAGGGTGAAAAGCCTACATGTTTGCATTGTCAGAAGGGACATGATGTCTCTAAATGTTGGAAACTTCATCCGGAGTTAAGGCCAAAGAAGTACGAAGGAAACAAAGATAAAGGAAAAGCCAAAGCTACTGCAGCCATTATTCAAGACTTGGGATCCTACTCAGGCGATGAAACAAAAGTTACAGCTGTTGGAATCCAAGGTAAGGATAAAAGTATCTCACTTCCCATTGATGCACAATCCAGTTCTAGTGCAAGTACAAGTTTGCCATCTACTTCTAAGCAAAATGATAAAGATAGAAGTGCACTGTTTCATGTTCGTGTCATTCCAAATCACACAAAGATTGATACATTGTTTGATAGTGGTTCACAAGTAAATCTGATATCAGAAGAAGTGGTTAAGAAATTGCATTTAGTTAATGTGCCTCATGAAAATCCCTATCCTCTAGTTTGGGTTACTAATGATACAAGATTGCAAGTTACAAGGAAGTGTGTATTAAAATTTGCAATTACTGAAAATTTTAGGGATGAGGTAGGATTGGATGTAGTACAACTTGACATTTGTGGAATTGTACTTGGGAGTCCATATTTGTATAACTGAAAAGTAGTCTTTTATAGAGAGCATAATAAGTATCATCTTTTTAAAAAAGGTATGGAATATATTGTACGAGCACATAAGATAAAAACCAATCTAGCAATAGTCTTTGCAAGACAAATGAAGAGGTTGGTAAATTCTAGTAAGAATTTTGTGTTGATGATGGTTAAGATGAAAAATGATGGAGTCTCTAAATATTTTGAAGAATGTGACCCTAAGCATAAATCTGAACTGATTGACATCATTTCTGAGTATGATGATTTGTTTCAAGATCCGAAGGGGTTACCACCGAAGAGAGAGATTCAGCATGAGATACATTTGTAACAGGATGTGCGAATCCCGAACATACCCGTATCGGATGTCTATAATGCAGAATGAGGAGATCAAGAAGCAGGTTCAGGAGCTGATTGAGAAGGGGGTCATACGGCCCAGCACTTCTCCTTGCGGCTCTCCTATAGTCTTGGTTCCAAAGAAGGATGGGTCGTGGAGGATGTGTATCGACTACAGGGCCCTTAACAAAATCACCATTAAAAATAGGTATCCTCTTCCTCGCATTGATGATTTGCTTGATCAGTTGAAACATGCAATTTATTTTACAAAATTGGACCTGCGTAGTGGGTATCATCAAATCCGTGTTGTTGAAAATGATGCCTGGAAAACAGCGTTTAAAACAAAACAGGGTTTGTATGAATGACTTGTAATTCCTTTTGGGCTATGTAACGCTCCTGCTACTTTCATGCAGGTCATGAATGATGTCTTTCGACCTTTCATTGATGATTTTGCAATTGTATATTTGGATGATATCCTTGTGTTTAGCAAAACCTGGGAAGAGCATATTGTACATGTGAAGGAAGTTTTAGATGTACTGAAGAAGGAGAAGCTTTATGTAAAAATGTCTAAATGTGAGTTTGCTAAAACTTCTTTAGTATATTTGGGCCATATTATTGGTGGAGGCCACCTGCGAGTGGACCCAGCCAAGGTTGCTGTCATTGTAAACTAGCCACAGCCTAACACCGTTACTGAAATCAGAAGTTTTTTGGGTGCGGTTCAGTATTGGAGAAAATTCATTTCTGGGTTTTCTTCCATTGCTGCTCCATTACATGCGTTGACAAGCATTAAAGAAATTTTCCAGTGGGGAGGCAAGCATCAGAGGGCCTTTGACACTTTGAAGGAAAATATTAGCACAGCACCAGTTCTAACATTGCTAGATTTGCAACAGCCATTTGAGATCGAAACCGATGCTAGCGGGTCTGCCATGGGAGCAGTTTTGATGCAAGGAAGGAAGCCAATCTGTTACCATTCAGAAACATTCTCTACTGTGGTAAGTAACTATCCGACCTATGACAAAGAATTGTATGCTTTAGTATAGAGTGTGAAGAAGTGGAAACATTATATCATGGGAAAAGAGATAGTCATACATACTGATCATCAACCACTTCAATATTTACAATCTCAAACTAAAATACAACAAAGTAGGCATTTAAGATGGATGGGGTTCTTACAACAGTTTCATCTCGTAATTAAGTACAAAAAGGGAATTCATAATAAAGTAGTAGACATGTTATCAAGGCCACCTACAAATGCTTCAATCATTCTTCAGAACAGTTCATTAACACATGAAAGTTATATTGAACAGTATGCAGAAGATAAATATTTTAAGAAAGTATACGCATCACTAATACATGGTAAACAAGAAGAGAACTATTATGTGCATAATCAACTCTTGTATCATCTTGGTAAACTTTGTATTTGAGAGAAAGAAAGAGTGCATATGATTCAAGAAGCACATAGTTCATTGATTGCAGGACATTTTGGTGTAAGTAAAACCTTGTCTGTGTTACAGAATCACTGTTATTGGCCTCAGATGCAAGAAACTGTAGCTAAGTATATAAGGGGTTGTGTTATGTGTGCAACAAGTAAGCCTAGCAATAGGAAATTGGGTTTGTACACTCCTCTTCCAGTTTCTTCTCATCCTTGGGAAAGTATTTCTATGGACTTTGTAGGAGGACTACCTATGTCTAGAAAAGGGAATGATTATATATATGTTGTTGTGGATAGATTCAGCAAAATGTGTATCTTAATGCCATGTAACAAACAGATCACTGCTGAACAAACAACTCACCTATTCTTTCAGAATGTTTGGGTACATTTTGGGCTACCCATGTATATTGTATCTGATCGGGATTCTCGATTCCTAGGAGAATTCTGGTCGAATTTATGGGAGCTTATGGACACTAAACTGAAGAAAAGTACAGCTTTTCATCCATAGACCGATGGGAAAACAGAGGTAGTAAACATGACAGTGGTTCAGTTGCTCAGAGGATATTGTAGTAAACATACTAAACTCTGGGATGAGCAGTTTCAGTATATACAACATGCCTACAATCATGTAGTTCATTCTTCCATGAAAAAATCTCCTTTTGAAACTTGTTTTGGTTATCTGCCAAAAACACCGATGGACTTCTCTTTTGGAAAAGATGTAGTGGATGGACATCATGATGCAGATAAAGTGCTAAGGTTCATTCAGAGAATCCAAGCAGTACAGCAGGAAGTTCAAGAACAGTTGGAGAAGAGCCAGGAAAAATACAAAGCTAGGCATGACAAGCATCGAGTTGATCATCAATTTCAGGTTGGTGACAGAGTTTGGTTACATATCACCAAAGAAAGAATGAAAGGTGAAGGTAAAAAGCTTAAACCTATTAGGTATGGTCCTTTTGAGATCTTGGAAAAGATCGGTACTAATGATTTTCTCTTGAATTTACCTCCATACATGCAAATTTATTCAGTTGTCAATGTTGAGAATCTTAAATTGTATGAGCCTCCTATGATCATGGATGAGGAAACTGACATACAGATTCCTTCAGTTGATGATATGGCACCTGAATATATGAATGAGTTGCAGGATGATGTTATTCTTGACAAAAATGTAAGAAATTCACGAAGGGGGAATGCTGAGTACCTCCGAGTGGGGCTTAAGGGCATGCATCCAAGCAAAGCAAGATGGATGGAGATTGGAAAAGTGAGGCAGCTATACCCTCACTTACTTGCAGAATAATTCAGGCTTTTGGTGCTCCAAAAGCTCTCCAATGGGGAGGAATGATCCGAAGGATTATTCATCTTTAATTTACACTGATCCAATATGGTACAATGGTATTTAATCTATGGTTCAAAGAACATAACATATGTTTTAACTCATATATATAGCTGCGGCAGACTTTTTCACACTACTGTGACAGACTTAGCTGTGACAGACTTAGCTGCGACAGACTTTTCACACTGCTGTGACAGACTTAGCTGTGACAGAATTTTCACACTGCTGTGACAGACTTTTCACACTGTTGTGACAGACTTAGCTGTGACAGACTTAGCTGCGACGAACTTTTCACACTGCTGTGGCAGACTTAGCTGTGACAGACTTATCACACTGCTGTGACAGAATTAGCTACGACAGACTTTTCACATTGCTGTGACAGACTTAGCTGCGACAGACTTATCACACTTCCTATGACATTGCGAAGTTAGTGGTGACATCAAATGGTTACGTTACGTGTGACGCTATGGTATGGTGCAACATATGTGTGTAACGGTCATTGCAACGTGTTGTGAGTCAACATATGTGTGTGGAGTTGGTTGCAACGTTTCAGGAATATGGAACGTCTTGGTACCATAATGCTTGGACAGCAATTTGGCTGAATTGCATGGTTCATCTTAGCGTATGGTTGTAACAATAAAAAAAAAAATAGTTGAGATGATGGAATGGAATCAGTTACTTATCCCTCCTTCTAAACTCTTAAATAGAGGAGGCTGGCCACTGAGAAGGGGGCGGATTATTTTGGAGCGCAGAGTATCGTTTCTCTGTTATGAGAAGCTTAGAGATTATTTTTGCTGTGAAATGTCCAGATGCTGTGCTGTAGAAGTCGACATTCTCTGTTATATTTTAGCTTTCTTTATCGTTGAATGCTGATTGTAATTTTGAGAGTAAGGTCTTAAATATTTTGTACAACATTCTGTTACAGTTGTTGAAGTTGTTTCCAGAATCATTTTGTACCATTTAAAAAAAAAATTAATTGGATCGGTACCCATTGGAGAGGGACCCGGAGACATAGCCTAGTGGAGGGGGTGAACTCTGTTATCAACTTCTATTTGTGACGCTCTAATTCAGTGTTTCTTTATATCTGTTTATCAGTTCGTTTTCCATCTGTTTTGAGTATTTAATTTTTGTTAATGTTGTTCTATTAATTAACCTGCTGAACGCATTCTTTTAATACAAAATTTTAATGCACACAAGTTGAGGTCCGACGGATCAAACATAGTAGTCCATCATCTGATTACCATCCGTTAATGTATACCGTTAACAGATGCGAGATCACCCACCGATAATGAAAATGGGAATCAAGGTACTAGAGTGCAATCTAACAAGTGTGAATAAATGTGTTGAGGTCGAACACTTGAAATAATCCATCGACTAGGGGACATTGATGTAATCCCAAAACTGTCGATGGCAAAAGAACTTGCCACTAATGACTGCAAGTCTCAAGGTACTCAAAATGACTCTAGAATCCTATCCCAGAATAAATGATCTGAAGTCGATGGGATGAAATCCATTGGAAGGAGGGAATTAAGGCATCCCCCATCATCCAACACGAGGTACTCATCAAACTTGTATAATGTGGAAGGACTCGATCATAATGTGCACAAACCAGTACCAGTATCGGGAATGGCTGACATGCAAAGTCAAGAAAACTGAGGAATGGCCGAATCAGGCTTCAAATTCCTTCGAACAAGAGCATAAAGGAGAATGGTGACTGAATGTAGGAAGCATAGACTCAATATACAAAAACTGGGACATCTCTGCGACACAGGAGACATCGACAGAGGCTCCATAGGGACTAGAAGCTTAACTAGTCGGTGGAGATAAACTCAGAGAAACAAGTATAGCTCCTAAAGTAAAACTATTAACCCAACCAATGGATGTGATATATAGTGCTATGTTCGAAGGCGACACGACTCGACTGCTGCCAAAGATAACATCTTTTCCTGTCCGGCTTTTTGGTTTTCTGATTTTTTTTGGACTTTTTCAAATATTTTGGAAAGCTTGAAAAAGAATAAAAGTGCTTTATAGCTACAGACTAGGAGGAGATGAGTGTCAAAGGAAAACAAACTAGTTCCAAGCAGCGTAATATACCTATGCTCAATGCAAGGACACATGTGTAGGATAACGACACTCGGGGGAAAGTCCCATCCCGGTAAAAATGGGGAATCAAGCTGCAAAAGATATATAAAATGGCTCTTCGTGGCTAGACATGAGACAAGCTCAGGCTATATGGCTGATAATCAAAGTCAGGGAAGATGGCATAAGGCTAAATAAGGCAAGCAAAACTCATGATAATGCAATTACAACTTGACATAAGGGAGTCCTGGGGAAAAGGCCAGCAAAAAGATCAAGAGGAGTATGAGGCCCTTGCCCAAAGTCATGGTGGTACTATACAAAGGACTCACCCACCCTAAAGGAAAAATGTTGGCATAGGCACTAAATGCAAAACAAGAGCTAACTAGAGTACCCATGTATGGTCAAGCTCTAGCATTCACATCATGTCACTTCTAAAAGCAACAAGAAGGTTCCGTGACAAGATAGAATGGGTTCGTAGCTAAGGTTATAATGAAACGGTCATAAGTTCATGCAAAGTGAAAAAGTATGTGAAACCTAACATATATGCTAGTTTAGACATAATACTTAAAATCAACACGAACGGGTCAGAAGCACGGCCAAATCGTGCTCAAAATGGACTCCTACATCATCAAATTAGTTCAAAATGGTCAGAAATGGTCAAAACTATAGAAAGTGGGTAAAAATTTCAAAAAAATTCTATAAATAGTAAAAAATTTAAAAATTCCATATCATTTGAAATTTTTACTCATTTGAGCTCAAAACTTCAACGCGAATTCTCGGAGCATCGTTCGGTGAAATTCGACACCGTTTGATCCAGGTAACTCCTCATGTCCTCCTCTTCCTATTTCATGCAAAAAATTTAAGTTTTCATGGTCCATTTAATTTTTTAGGCCATCCTAAATTGTGCGTTTTAGCCCACACAGGTATCGGGTTTCTTTTCGCGTATAGGGATGGCCATACGCGGAAAAAACACCCAAACCTACGTACATACACGGTTGTTTTGCAAATAGTCGCATATGAGGCTGTGAATGAGGTGTTCAAGGGTAAATAATGGTCAAATCTCTTGTTTTTTGTGCAGGATGGTTTTAGAATGGAGGGAGAGGGAACATGGTGATGTAGAAGAGGTTGTGCAAGGTGACTTAATGGCCCAAACAACATTACATGCATGTGGTTTGTATAAGTTTTGGTGTCTTGGTAGCCTAAGCATCAAACCAAGACTCCTCTATATGCTAGTGGATTACTGGGATCCAGACTCTGAGATTTTTCACATTGACAGGATGTCGCTCAGTATAGAAATTGAGGACATATACTTTATCACTGGTTTATCCCAACAAGGAGAGGTGGTAAATCTATGATATCGCGGGCCTAGAGGTGGATTGACTATTGGTGAGTACATTGTAGTGTACTACTTTCCAGACACGGAAAAGGTTGGGAGTCAATTCCCGAAAAACTCTATCTAGGTACTAGGACTGTAGGCCATACTATTAGAACTCGAAAGGATAGTTGGCTTAGCTTCACTCTATTAAATTGAGCACATAGATCTGTGGGCAAACACACAAATCACATGATAGATCACACAATTTACTCAGTTATTGAAGAATGAAACATTGCAAAAATGGCTTGCAGCTGTGAATGATTTTCATTAATCAAAGAGTAATTAGATAATAATTACAATGAAGTACAATGGCATAAATATCCACATGCAATTCAAATCCACATGAGCAAATTTGAATTGATTAGATTCTACTTGAATGTAGGTAACTAAGACCTTGTCTAAATCACTATCGAAGGACTCAATAGTTAACTGACCTTGTCTAAACCATAACCGGAGTTCATCGAAGTTCTAAAACACAAATCAAGTGTTACATTTAGTGTTGACTAAGGCTAACTGACTGTGCTAGGTGAGAAATGTGCCCCTCCTGAGTTCAGTCAAGTAAACCTAGTGCTAACTAAATGTAGAGGACTAGAATTGAATGTAACTGACTCCTAACTTAGCTTAACCAGTCATCAACTGAACTGAATTGACCTTGGTTGGTTTTGGCACTCCTAGTGGCTCCTAAATTGTAGGGATTGGTCTAGGAGGCTCCTAAATTGATGCAACCAAGTGAAATTAGTGGCAGTGAGCCTCAATTAGTGTTCCCCACACTTTAGTAATTGAAACATGTGCCCCAATTAGGCCAAGTGGACCCAATGGTGTTAATGACTATAAATAGACTGGATGGACTCCCGATTTAGACATATGACCAAATTGGAAAAGGGAGGATTAATAATCCTAACACCCCTCCTGAATGCTAACTTGTAAAATCTGTGGGACCTGGTAGCTAAGACCATAGGTCACCCATTACATCAAGTAAAGTAAAGTAACTGCTCAAAATCAAGGTGCTTGAGAAAAAACCACATGGGAAAAAATCCCTCCCTCTAATTAAGCAGGTAGAATCATGATCAATCTGGTTCTTCTATGCATAGGTATCATGGGGCTTGGCATGTGAACCTCTCCATCATTATTTCTGGAGGAATCTTCCTCTTTGGAAGAAGAATGATATGCTCAACTAAATCAGAAATATAGACAACTGTCGGATGAAGATTGGACCCATGTAGAGAAACTGAAGTCAACTGATAAGTGAGAAAAGGTTCTTGAGGATTCAAAACATGTGAGGAACACTCAATAAAATGATTTGTTGCAGCCATGAACAGCAAACCATGAGTTTTAATAACAGCCCCAAGTGTTAGGAGCAAGTGTCCAGGCGGATGCAGAAAATCTTCCTCTTTACTAGTTCTGTGAGGAGATGAGCATGTGATCAATGGTAGAGAAGCACTGGGGCTATTGAGAGAAAATTCCTAAGATCCATAGTATGATATAGCTTCTGAAATATCTAATTAATCACATAATAAAATATTAGCAACCTCATATGAGGAAACTAATGCCAAATCCCCATCAACAGTTTTGAAGAGAAAGTGCGGTACTTGATTTTCACACTGTAATTGGTGAGAGCAGCTACAAGCATGAATGAAAGCTTTTGAATTTTAAAATATGAACCAAATAATGTCATATCAGAAATTAAATAATATCTAAACAAGTTCAAAATAGATCCAAAACTGTGAAATGGAATCAAATCCCCAGCAACAGTTTTGTAGGAGACTTGCGGTACTTGTTTCTTCACACCGTTGATGAGAACAGCTAAAAGCAGTGCTGAAAGATTATGAATTTGATATATTAAACCAAAACATATTAGATCAGATATAAATAAGATCATATCAGATCCAATAAAATTAAAATCAGATTCAAATAAATGGTTAACCGAGACGGTGGATGCACAACTTTCTTCTTCTTCAAAATTCTAAATTTTGGTGCATGCAATCTTGCATGGATTTGATGGAAAAAATAGATCATGGGGAGTGAATGGATCACTCTGGTATCTGATATTTATTCCAAAATATTCAAGGTATCACATATTTTCACACCAGCAGCAACATTAGAGGGAGAAAAATCGAATTTCTCTTCACTTTCGGAAGCAATTACTGGTAAATTTTGCACATAATTCAAAGGAAAATCACCGATGAATGTTTGTATGGAAGTGTAGTAGAATTTTTCTTCAATATAAGAGATTCAAATGTCTTCTTCTGTTTCAAAAATATGAGAAGATGAGATATCAGATATCTCATGGACTTCCAGAGCATCAGGAGAAGGAGTCACTACATGGAGACTGTCTTCAATTCGAATTGACTGTGCTTCTTTTTCATCTTGAAAAACTTCATCAGAGAGAGTGGAGGCTGATATTTTTGGATCAAGAGTTCTTATGGTGCTGGATATTCTCTCCAAAATGCTATTACGATCCTCATCAATCACTCCAAAGGTTCTGTCCAATCTTGTCTAGAGTTCCTTCGGGTCTTCAATAGATCTAATGAGGTAGCGCAAGCTAGGAGAAATACCTGTTGCTATTGTTCCAAAAGCTCCATCACTTTTATTCAGCTAGTCAATATTACTATAACATTCTTTACCGAGTCCAATAGACACCCGACAGAGACCTTGTCTCATCAGAGATGAAATCATCTTCTTCTTCCATTTTGAATAGTTTGAGGACAGGGTGAGAAGAGGAACTGATGAATCCATTCGAAGTTGTACCTGCAAAAAACACAAAAGGGGCACCATAAGGTCGACAACCTACACATTTCAGGTTTTCATCAAACCTATCATAGTTGATCAATATTGATCAATAATTCCTTTACTTGGGGTATTAAGTGGTAAACCTTTTGCTTCTAGTACAGAGCTGGAAGGAGCAATTTTGCTAAAAAATGATCCAGTAGGAGATCTAAGGAGGAGAAGTGCCTTGTCTACTGAGGATCTGATACCATCTTAAATTGAGCACATAGATCTATGGAAAAACACACAACTCACATGATAGATCACACAATTTACTCAGTCACTGAAGAATGAAATAGTGCAAAAATGGCTTGCAGCTGTGAATGCTTTTCATTAATCAAAGAGTAATTAGATAATAATTACAATGAAGTACAATGGGTTAAATAGGCACATGGAATTCAAATCCACATGAGGAAATTTGAATTGGTTAGACTCTACTTGACTGCAGGTAACTAAGACCTTGTCTAAATCACTATCGGAGGACTCAATAGTTAACTGACCTTGTCTAAACCATAACCGAAGTTCATCGGAGTTCTAAAACATAACTCAAGTGTTACATTCAATGTTGACTAAGGATAACTGACTGTGGTAGGTGAGAAATGCGCCCCTCCTGAGTTTAGCCAAGTAAACCTAGTGCTAACTAAATGTAGAAGACTAGAACTAAATGTAACTGACTCCTAACTTAGCTTGACTAGTCATAAACTGAACTAAACTGGCCTTGATTGGTTTAGGCACTCCTAGTGGCTCCTAAATTGTAGGGATTGTTCTAGGAGGCTCCTAAACTGATGCAAGTGCAATTAGTGATAGTGAGCCTTAATTAGTGTTCCCCACACTTTAGTAACTGAAACATGTGCCCCAATTAGGCCAAGTGGACCCAATGGTGTTAATGACTATAAATAGACTAGATGGACTCTTGATTTAGACATGACTCTCGATTTAGACATATGACCAAATTGGAAAAGGGAGGATAAATAATATTAACACACTCCACCAGGCCTCTCGATCACTCACGTTCTATGCAGTGGAGTGTACGAGACCCATAGTGTATGACTGGAGCAACGTGCTATTGAGCAACATGAAGCAACAACTCAGTGACTACAAGATGGGTAGGGTGAGAAAATTCGGTTTTAACAGCATACTGAGCATGTTCTTCTTTGAGCGTGTACCAGGGATAAGCCCTAGAGTGGAAATTCCTCTACACGGAGTTCAATATCTGGCCCAACAACGTTGGGAAAATGTTATGCGCAGACTAGGTGGAGGTAGGGTGGCTAACCACTACCCAACATACTTCTTTCCATGGTGGCGGGGGCAGATCATTGCCATCGATGACTATCACTATGCCGTGATAGACTTCTATGGAGATTCGGACATGCCCCTACCACCAGGAGCGGCATATGGCGACATAGGTAATGAATCCTAGACCCACTTTTTAAGTTTTTTGAATTATTATTTTTTTTGTGTTTTTTGATATATTAACTCAAAAGACATGTTTTGGTGTGACGACACAGAGTGACAGTCCGTCATGTGTATGAAAATGTTGGACCACAATGACTAGATGGTTTCCCTTTTCATAGACGGAGGGGGAGAGGATATGACATCATGGGTGTAGATGTGGAGCAGACACTCCAAAGCATTCACACAAACTTCATATGCTTGACACATAGGGTACCCATGGCGCAAGTCGAGGACTTGCCTGAGGCCATGCAGTGCCAGGTGGTTGGTGTACCATGTGCATGGGTTTGATTATTTTGATGAATAGCTAGAGCCGTGGTGTGTTACCATGATCAGAACCCCCCTCCTCCTCCTCATGCTTAGAGAACTAAGAGTACTTCCTTTTGTAGGACCATGTATTATATTTTGGTGGCTCGGAAGCCCCAATTTTGTATTATGACACTTATGTATTATGACGTCACATTTTGGATGTTAATGAAAATTTTTTATGATGATCGATTTTATTTATTTACATGTGTGCAAAAATGTATGTTTGTGATATGCTTATGGTCTATGAAACAAATGCCAATCTAACACATAGTTAGCATATGAGTCAGCAACTTGATTAAAAATTATTGAAACATGAATGTATGTTATATTCTGAAATTACCGTTCTAGCAATCTCACACGTAAGAATATTTGTCAAAACCCCAAATTTTCTTAAAAATTTAAAATTTTGAAAATACAGAAAATAATCAATAATGCAGTTTGCTAACAGTTACAATTATTTATAAGTTATTTGGTTCATAAATTAGTTAATACATAATATGAATTATTTACTTGGTTAAGTTTAACTTATAGAATAATTCTTTTTCTTTTCAGTTTGTTGATTTATTTTTCTTTGTGACAAGAAGGTGGAACTGTCGTGGATTCTGGG
Organism: Pseudotsuga menziesii; assembly: GCA_001517045.1. NCBI lineage: Eukaryota > Viridiplantae > Streptophyta > Pinopsida > Pinales > Pinaceae > Pseudotsuga > Pseudotsuga menziesii. The sequence goes on from LPNX010985911.1 coordinate 253,745, forward strand.
GCTTACCTAGCTTTTGAGCTAACATAGAAAGTTTACCTGTCCTCACATATTTATAGGTAAGAACGATCTAGTTGTACCTATCAAAATTCATAAAGCATGCAGATATATGTTCGTTGCAAAATAATAGCTCGGTAAAAATATATGATGTTTAAATTTCAATTGCTTCTAAGAGGTAAAAAAAAACACTTTATTCTTCTATTTAAAGATGCCAAAGATACATATATAGAAGAGATTCTGTCCTAACTGTAAATAGCGACAGTCATTATCTCTCTAGTTTATAATTTATAATTTTGTTGTAAACTAACTTCTATGATTTTGAACAATATCTACGTAATTCATCATGTACATAATGCCTTTAAACTTCCCGTAGTCTGAGTTAAAGACAGCTAGGGTTATAGTTTATGGTTTCAACCTAAACTATATCCTTAAACAAATTATGTCACAACATAATGTTGGTGACTTTTGTGATTAAATATGCACAATAAATAATAAGATTTTATACTATTAACCTAGCTTATATAGCTTGAGGCTTAATGAAAATTGTAACTATACTATTACAATACTACCAATTGGTTTAATCCGTAGTGAAGGACTAAAGTTCTTTTTATACATAACATGCTTGGAATAAAATGATCCATTTACGTTATTACGACCATCAATAGTTTATTAACAAGCCTAAATGAAATAATAAGAAATTAGATGGCTTAGAACCATAGTTTGCAAACATAATAGTTCATAAAGTACTCATATGACATATCGACGATATGATCTAGCATGAGAATTTAACTTGGCATGAGTAAAGTTTATGGGATTCATTAATTTTATTGTTGACATAAACTTGTTAGGATTATAACCGTTTTTCAATGTATAATCTATATTGTATAAGGTGAAAAGTCATGGCATTAATCCACATACACAATGAACTATTGTTAACCTTGAATATAAAAACCATACCCTTTATTAAACTATTGCCTTCGATGGTTTGCAGCATGCATCACGTGGTTGACTCCGGAATGATAGAACCTTGTGGAATGTTTTGTCAACCAAATGATTGAGCAAAAATCATTTTTAAAGGATTTTTTATTTGATTGCATGTAGGGAATTTGTAAGTTACCCACTGCATGGTAAATTATTTGCATGCATATGTGGATTCACTGTGTCCAAGTGTTGAGACAATAAAAGGGAGTTTGAACCCTAGCCTTTGTCATTTTCTCTATTGTTTTAGGGCCTCTGGCCACTCTGCTGCAATGTCTTGGCCGCCATGTAAACTCTATGTCTGGTTAAGGGTTTAGCCTTCCATCGTTATTCCTGTCCTCTTTAAATCGTAATCTTGTCCTGCAACGACGGGAGGAGAGCCGTGACAATCATTCACTGCTTAAACTGTGTGTAATTGTTTTTCCTTGGGATTATTCCTCCATGGCTCATTTGTTGGAAGGGTTATCAGAATTTAATTTTCTTTTTTATTAACCTGGTAGCAATGCAAAGAGAGCCATGACTTATAAACTCACGGACTAGTTTGTCTTAGGGTTTCTAGCAGAGTGAGTTCTCTAGTTTGGGAAGTGTTGACAGTGCATGCTTCGTTGTCTACTTGGCTATCACTTCCAATCTTTGCTGCCACTGGTTGTGGTTGCGCTTGTGTAGGATCCCTCTTTCACGTAAAAGATGAAGGGTTTGCTGATCCTTGTGTTGGTGGCGGAACTCATGTTCATGGGTGGCTACATTACTTTTAAAACCAGGTAACATTACTTACTTTTTTGTTTCTTAATTTCATTTGTAGCTCTGTTAAATTATAAATAAAAGTAATAACAAAGATGTGGGTTGTCTCACAGGTGACAATATCATCCTCCTTCACAGGCAGTGCAAGCTTGGTCGAAATCTTGCTCAAGGGTAAGCCCTAGTTATCCCATGGCAGTTCATCCTTGTACAGTTCCTTATGGAACGTTTGTTGGTTGGTCACCATGGCTTGCAAGAGACCCTCGTGGTTAAATTTTTCTGGGTTAACTTGTTTCGCTTGTTTAGTTTGTTTACAAACCCTTTCTACTTGCAGGGTTTCCGACTTAGGTCGTAACTTGTAAATATTGATTTTTGGTTTTTGTGCAAAGATTGTAAAGAATGGTGGAAGGCCTGTCGATTCGTTCTCTGTTAACCTTAAATGTAAAAAGGCATTGGTCTAAAGCTTAGAATTGGTAGTTTTGATACTTGAAATATAATTTTGATTTATTAAGGTTTTACCCTAACTCAGATGTGTAAAGATGTATCTATTGTTTTTAAATTATCTCTTTTAAAAAAAATATAATACTATGGTTTGTTCTGCTCTTTCTTGTGTTATAAAGTTTGTTATTTAGCTCAGTTAATCGAGCATGTTTAGGTTCTGTTAAAAACCCTGTGAGCATTTACATTTTCATTTTATTCTATAGGTTAATTAAGTAATACATGTTAAATATCTACATATTGTAAGTAGGAGTATTTATAATTTCCTTAATATTTTACTATGTCCTTATAGAACTGTAATAATTAATTGGTATCTTCAGGAATTTAAGTAATCTAATTCTTTGGATTTGTATTTAATTAATTTTATTGTTTATACTTTTACTGTACAAAGTTTATGATATCAGATATGGTATTGTAATGTATTACTATATTTTATACTGTTTTATCTTGTGAGGGTTTCGACCCTGTTAATACTTTTGTAAATGTTTTTGTTAGTTCAAATGAATTTTAGTTTGTTCATAAGTAAATATTATTTCCATAAATATTAATTTAACCTTACACTTAGTCTGTTTGTAATAGGTACAGATGAGATAATATCTCATTGTTATACTATTATGATTTCTATAGCTAAATAATTTATAAAGAATCATGCTATATTTATATTACCCTATTTATAGTATGAACATCAGAAAATGTTAAGCAATAAGGGTAATAAAATAACTCTGTAAAAACAAATAACTTAGTTCCTTTCTTCACAGATATAGTAGTATTTGTTTAAATTGAATATTTTCTTAGGAGACAAGTTAGTAACTTTAGAAATTACAAAAGTACACTTTGAATAAGATAATAAATTGTTTACATTATCAACATAAATGAAATAAACCCAGCTAACATTCTTAAATCAATTAGTTTTATCATTAGAATTAAATCAGGGTTATCTATCCTTACTTATAGTTTAGATTGCTGTAGATAAAATAGTTATCCTTAATAGGAAAAGAAATGAACTACAGAGCTGAAGTGGCATTTTTTACTTAACCTGCAAGTTAAGCATTCAACTACTATTTTCTTTCCTTTCTGTTTCTATATAGAAATAATGTTTACAGAAGTAAGTACTGTGTAGAAGAATGATTTACATACTAGAACATACTACGGCTAGTATAATGATATGACTACTTTTCCTTTTTCTAATATTCTAACATACACAGTCTAGATCTAACACTACTTTTTGAACAGATTTATATTTTCTCTGGTAAATAATTATCTAATGAAATAAAACATTTGATATTCATAGCCAACATTTTGTTTTATATTTACAGCATACTTCATTCATTTAAATACACTTCCTGCGCTAGAGTACGGTATGGATTACTCCAGATGGGGAAAAACATAGGTAGGATTTATTTTTCATCAAGAACAGATTCAACATTAAACAACTAAAATATTTTACACTCAACAATTTACATCATAACCTATAACATACATCATTTGCTCACACACAGATATAAACTTTAACACAGAAATTAAAAGATAGTAGAACCTATTCTTAAAGCTGGATGGCAATAGCAATGGGATGCCGTTCCTCCCTACCAACTCCTAGAGAGCACTCAAACAATGAATTCTCAGGACCCCTGAGCCTACTCTGGTCTCCTTGGCTGGAACTAGGTGAAGCAATCAACACAATACTAGTCCTGAGACTCAATACCAACTCTGCATATAGCAGTAAGATCTTTCAGCTGCAAAGCTGTACTAGATCAAGTTCCTGCAGTTTACCCCTCAAAACACCTTTCTTCAAATTTCCCTTTCCCAATGAATTCCTTGAAGTGCATTCAACTAAATGATTTTTCTCCTAGAATGAGCAGCCTCAACTCTCTACATTGGGCATTTTTATTAATATTTCCTTGGTCTTTTGGGTTAGTTGTCATTAATTGAGTCACCTGCTCTGATCCCACTTTCTTGGGGGATCATGACCCCAAATGTAGGGAAGTTTCCACCTGCAACATAGGAAGTGTTTGAGGATGCTGCCACTTGTCTTTTTTGCTCTCCACCTAGTTCCCTCCACCAACTTGACCAGTACACTCTTTTTAACAGCTCTCCCAAGCTTTTGTCTCCACTTTTATTTATTTAATAATAAAATATTCATAATTACATTCCACATCCTTGACTCTGCTGAGTCATCAGTTTCCACTTAGCATTAAATTTACCATCATGTCTGGGAATTAAATAAAAATAAGATAACATTATTTTACAACATTGGGGCATGTGACATACACACCGCCTTAGAATATAACATCGTCCTCAATGTTATTTATTCTCCATCCTCTGATGTCCCATGGAACAGAATTAGATATGCATCTCGCATCTTAATTTCCAATTCCCAGGTGGCTTCTTCAGGACTAAGGTGCTTCCATTGCACCTTCATCTGTCCAATGGTGCGGTTCTGAAGTGTAATTTCCTTCCTCTCGAGGATACAGTCCGGTTCCACCAGAAATTCTCCTTCTGGTTCCACCTTACAACATTCCAATTAACCACATGATTAACATCGTAAACATATTTATTTAAAACAGAAATGTGAAAAACATTATGTACTCTTAAGTTAGGTGGTAATGCTAATTGATAAGCTATTTGACCAATCCTAGACAGAATTTCAAATGGACCATAGCAAAGAGGTGCCAATTTTGCACAACTCCCCAGTCTCAGAGAGCTCTTCTTGGGCCTTACCTTGATGAACACATGTTCACCTACCTGAAACTCCTTTGGAGTTCTTTTCAAGTCTGCTTGACTTTTCTGCCGATCATGTGCCACTTTCAGATTTCCCTGCACTTGTTTCACAATTTCCTCCATTTCTTTCAACAATTCTGGACCTAATACCAATCTATCTATTGGATTACTCCAAGAGATAGGAGTATTACATTTTTGTCCATATAAAATTTCAAATGGATTGAATCTAGCTGATGTCTGATAATTATTATTATACGCAAATTCTACTAGATGTAAATAGTCCTCCCACTTACCTGGCTGATCTTTCACATACATTCTCAATAAATCTTCCAGAACCTGGTTTATCCTTTCAGTTTGTCCATATGTTTGAGGATGGAAAGAAGTACTGAAATTCAATGTTGTATTTAATCCCTTAAACAAAGACTTCCAAAAGTTTCCTGTGAACTTAGGATATCTGTCTGAGATTATAACTTTTTGTACTCCATGTAATCGAAAAATATGCTTTAGAAAAATATCAGCTATATTGGCAGCCTTGTAAGTAGTTTTAACATGTATAAAATGAGCTGCTTTGCTTAACTTATCGACCACTACCATAATAGAGTCATTCTGATTATGATTTCTAGGCAGTCCAGTAATAAAGTCTAGACTAATCACTTCCCATTTCCAACTGGGGATAGGTAAAGGCTGTAGCAAACCAACTGGGTGTTGGTGTTTGGTTTTTACCTGTTGACATTCTAAACACCTTGCAATATATTTAGCTACTTCAGTTTTCATATTTGACCAAAAATACTCTTTTCTTAACATGGTTTTAGTCTTTTGATAACCTAGATGACCTGAATATGATGCTTTATGGATTTCATCCAGAATTAACAGCCTAACCTTCGGTACGTTAGGTACATACAGTTTATCTTTATATAGTAAAAAATCTTTTTCATTTAAACTGTATCCTTTTACTAAGCTTTCTGTAGGGTTTTCCTTAGCTTTAGCTTGCAATTGCTAATAAATTTCATCTTGTTTTACTCCTTCTTTAAGCTGTTCGTCTAAGTCTGAAACGTAAGTGTTGATTGTTGTTGCAAAATTCAGCCTTGCGTTCCTAATTAATGCATCAGCAACTTTATTTTCTTTACCCTTTATATGCTGGATTTCAAAATCGTACTCACTTAAGAAAGCTAACCACCTAGCTTGTCTAGCATTTAAATTAGGCTGATCTAAAAGATATTTCAATCCTTTATTATCAGTCATTAAAATAAATATTCTGCCAATCAGGTGATGTCGCCACATCTTTAAAGCATGTATTACAACTGCTAGTTCCAAATCATATATTGCGTAATTCTTTTCGTGAACTTTTAACCTTCTAGACTCATAGGCAATAACATGCCCTTCTTGAGTCAGAACACCGCCTAAGCCATCATTACAGGCATCAATGCACACTATGAATTCTTTATTAGGATCTGTTATTCTTAAAATAGGCACACTAGTTAATAATGTTTTTAAATTCTTAAAGCTTTCTTCGCATTTTGGGTTCTAGTCGAACTTCTTTCTTTTCTTTTGCAAGGAAGTTATCGAATTGGCTATCCTCAAAAAGCCTTCAATGAACCTCTGGTAGTAACCGATAATGTCCATGAAAGATCTAACATCCATCACATCTTTAGGAACCAACCAATCTTCGACTGCCCATATCTTTTCAGGATCTACGAAAATTCCTTCCTTGGTCACTAAGTGACCTAAATACTGAATCTTATCCTTAAAGAAGTCACACTTACTAAACTTTGCGAAGAGTTGATGTTCTTGCAACTCTTGCAAAACAATTTTTAGGTGTTCTTTATGTTCTTCTTCAGTTTTTGAATAGATTAGAATGTCGTCGATAAACATGACCACAAACTTATCTAAATACTTATGCATTATGTTGTTCATTAAACACATAAATATAGTTGGGGTGTTAGTAAGCCCGAATGGCATTACGACAAATTCATAGTGACCATATCTTGTTCTAAAGGCTGTATTGAAGATGTCTTCATCTTTAATTCTCACTTGATGATATCCTGACCTTAAATCTATCTTCAAAAACACCGTGGCTCCACGTAGTTGATCAAATGGATCATCTGTGAGAGGCAACAGATATCGATTTTTTATAGTCATCTTGTTTAGCTGACGGTAGTCTATGCATAATTGCATAGTTCTGTCTTTCTTTTTAACAAAGTTGACAGGTGCCCCCCAGGGAGACACATTTGGTCGAATATACTTTTTATCAATTAACTCTTTTAATTATGATTTTAACTCATTAAGTTCCAATATGTTCATTTGATAAGGGGCCTTTGAGCTAGGTACTGCACCCGGTACTAGTTCAATGGTGAAATCCAATTCCCTTTTTGGAGGTAATCCCAGAATTTATTCTGGGAATACATCAACATATTCTTTTAAAACAGGGATTTATTCTATTTTTAACTTATCTGTTTTAATTTTACTTTCTTCATCCATAATGGTTACTGCGTAAGCTTTACATCCTTTTCTGACAGCTCTTTTAAGTTGTAGAGCAGAAATCTACCTTACCGTATTTTTTCTAGGAATACCCTTAACATTTACCGGTTGTTCATCACTGTTTAAGCATGTGAAAGTTTTATCGTAATAGTTTAAAATTACTCTATTCTTTTCTAACCAGTCTATACCAATCAACAGTTTCAAATTTATCCATAAGTAAAGCACATTCTTTCACAAAGCAAGTTACTTTCCTTTTAGCCCCAATGGCTAACTGAACTAACCATGAATTCTCAAACTTATCGACAGATAACTTACATTTTTCTACTATCTAAGGTGCAATATAACTGAGACTAGCTTCTAGATCATTTAAAATAGTTACAGGGGTTTGATTAATCATACATTCTACTTCCACCATGGAAGTTAGATATTCAGCTTGTCGTTTCTCCAAAGCTGTGTTAATTCTAGGCATGCTCCTTGGTAATTCCCCAACGGTCATCTCCTCCTGTACAGTATGAATGTTGCTAACAATCATCTTCCAGTTTGGGCAGACTGAAGCATAGTGTGGGCCATTACATTCCCATCACTTGACAGGCTCTTTATGCCCAAAACTCTTGGTAAAATTTCCATGATTATTTGCAGTTTCTTTACCCTTAAAATTGCTCTGATTGTTGGGTGTACTATTCCTATTTTATTAGAAATTTTTATTGTTAGAATAGTTTTTGGCCTTACTATTCTTGAAATTTCTGTTAGGCGCAAAATTATTCTTCTTAAATTCAGACTGATTGCTATTTTTCTTAGCCTTCCAATTAGCCAAGCCTTCTTTCTTCCGATTTTGCTCAAAACAAAAGTTAGCCTTCGTCATAGCCTCCTCCAAAGTTTTTGGGTTATCATACTCAATTCTATCTTTAATATGATACGGTAGACAACTAATGAATCATTGTACTTTTGGTTTCTCATCTACAAGGTAAGGTACATACCTAAGTAGACTTAAGAATTTGCTATTCAAATCTTTCATTGTCATTGAACCTAACTTTAGTTCATAAAACTCTTTATCTCTTTCCTCATAATACTGCTCAGACAAGAATTTATTTTTGAAATACCTCTTAAAGGTACTCCAGTTAAATTCTTTCTCTCTTATACCCTTGACTTTCTTCAAGTCCTGCCACCAGATGTCATCTTTTCCTGAGAGGTTATATATAGCCATCCTAGCCTTTAACTGATTAGAATAATTGTATATTTGGAAGTACTTCTTCATTCTGGACAACCAGGATTCAACTTCCTCCCACTTCTCAGTCTCTCCATTAAAGGTTGGTGGTTTTATCTTTTTGGATTCCCCTAATATTTCCTCATAAGGTTTATATTTCCTCTTCTTGACGTACAAATCATCATCACTACTGTCACTAATAGTATGGTAACTTTTTCTTTCACCAAACACTTCCAACGACGAACTACTTTCAGTTTTTGCATGCTTCATCTTTTTAGATTTTCTTGGATGACTAGCATCTTCAAATTCTGATCTTCTACCCCTTCCTTCGGTTTGAAACTTTTCCATTAGGATCTAATTCAGCTCTTCTTGAGCCCTCAGAATCCTTTCATTCTCTTTCTTTACAGACTCCATTTCAGTTTTCAAATCTTTTACAGTCTGTAACAACTCTGAGGAATTTGTAGTTACATCCTCTGGTATAGGATCTCTAGGTAAATTTCTTGTTTCTGTAGCTGGAGACTCCTCCTGTGCATACTCTCCCAGCCTTTCCATACCTGCCTGTTAAACTTCAGAAAAAGACAATTCTCTGTTGAATAACATTTTAAAAATAAAATACGTTAGAAAAATAGTTTAATTTACTATTTTATGAAAGCTAGTTGGGCTGCATCAAGGCCTAGTGTTTGAACCTTGTGCTCTAATACCACATGTCAAAACCCCAAATTTTTCGAAAAATTTAAAATTTTGAAAATACAAAAAATAATCAATAATGCAGTCTGCTAACAGTTATAATTATTTATAAGTTATTTGGTTGACAGATTAGTTAATACATAATCTGAATTATTTACTTGGTTAAGTTTAACTTATAGAGTAATTATTTTTCTTTTTAGTTTGTTGATTTGTTTTTCTTTCTGACAAGAAGGTGGAACTGTCTTAGATTCTGGGGCTTACTTAGCTTTTGAGCTAACACAGAAAGTTTACCTGTCCTCATAGATTTATAGGTAAGAAAGATCTAATGCTTCCTATTAAAATTCATAAAGCATGTAGATATATGTTCATTGCAAAATAATAGCTTGGTAAAAATATATTCTGTTTAAATTTCAATTGCTTCTAAGAGGTAAAAACAAACAATTTATTCTTCTATTTAAAGATGCCAAAGATACATATATAGAAGAGATTCTGTCCTAACTGTAAATAGCGACAGTCATTATCTCTCTAGTTTATAATTTATAATTTTGTTCTAAACTAACTTCTATGATTTTAAACAATATCTATGTAATTCATCATGTACATAATGCCTTTAAACTTCCCGTAGTTCTGAGTTAAAGACAGCTAGGGTTATAGTTTATGGTTTCAACCTAAACTATATCCTTAAAAAAATTCATGTCACAACATAATGTTGGTGACTTTTGTGATTAAATATGCACAGTAGTTAATAAGATTTTATACTATTAACCTATCTTATATAGCTTATGACTTATACCACCAATTGGCTTAATCAGTAGTGAAGGACTAAAGTTATTTTTATACATAACATGCTTGGAATAAAATGATCCACTTACGTTATTACGACCATTAATAGTTTATTAACAAGCCTAAATGAAATAATAAGAAATTATATGGCTTAGAACCATAGTTTGCAAACATAATAGTTCATAAAGTACTCATATGACATATCGAGGATATGATCTAGCATGAGAATTTAACTTGGCATGAGTAAAGTTTATGGGGTTCGTTAATTTTATTGTTGACATAAACTTGTTAGGATTATAACCGTTTTTCAATGTATAATCTATATTGTATAAGGTGAAAAGTCATGGCATTAATCCACATCCACGATGAACTATTGTTAACCTTGAATATAAAAACCATACCCTTTATTAAACTATTTCCTTTGATGGTTTCCAACATGCATCACGTGGTTGACTCCGGAATCCTAGAACCTTGTGGAATGTTTTGTCAACCAAATGATTGAGCAAAAATCATTTTTGAAGGATTGTTTATTTGATTACATGCAGGGAATTTGTAAGTTACCCACTGCATGGTGAATTATTTGCATGCATACGTGGATTCACCGTGTCCAAGTGTTGAGACAATAAAAGGGAGTTTGAACCCTAGCCTTTGTCATTTTCTCCATTGTTTTCGGGCCTTCGGCTGCTCTCCTGTAGTGTCTTGGCCGCCATGTAAACTTTGTGTCTAGTTAAGGGTTTAGCCTTCCATCGTTATTCTTGTCCTCTGTAAATCGTAAGCTTGTCCTGTAACGACGGGAGGAGAGCCATGACAATCATTCACTGCTTAAACTGTGTGTAATTTTTTTTCCTTGGGATTATTCCTCCATGGCTCGTTTGTCGGAAGGGTTATCAGACTATAATTTTATTTTTTATTAACCTGGAAGCAATGCAAAGAGAACCGTGACTTATAAACTCGTGGACTTGTTTTTCTTAGGGTTTCTAGCAGAGTGAATTCTCCAGTTTGGGAAGGTGTGACAGTGCATGCTTCACTGTCTGCTTGGCTATCGCTCCCAATATTTGACTACCACTGGTTGTGGTTGTGCTTTTGTAGCCTCCCTCTTTCAGGTAAAAGATGAAGGGTTTGCTGATCCTTGTGTTGGTGGCGGCACTCCTGTTAGTGGGTGGCTACATTACTTTTAAAACCAGGTAACATTACCTACTTTTATGTTTCTTAATTTCGTTTGTATCTCTGTTAAATTATAAATAAAAGTAATAACAAAGATGTGGGTTGTGTCACAGGTGACAGTATCGTCCTCCTTCGCAGCCGGTGCAAGCTTGGTCGAAATCTTGCTCACGGGTAAGCCTTGGTTATCCTATGGCAGTTTGTCCTTGTACAGTTCCTTATGGAACGTTTGTTGGTTGGTCACCGTGGCCTGCAAGAGATCCTCATGGTTAAACTTTTTCTGGGTTAACTTGTTTTGCTTTTTTAGTTTGTTTACAAACCCTTGCTACTTGCAAGGTTTCCGGCCTAGGCCGTAACTTGTAAATCTTAATTTTTGGTTTTTGTGCAAAGCTTGTAAAGAATGGTGGAAGGTCTATCGAGTCGTTCTCTGTTAACCTTAAATGTAAAGAGGCATCGGTCTAAAGCTTATACTTGGTTGTTTTGATACTTGAAATATAATTTTGATTTATTAGGGTTTTACCCTAACTCAGCTGTTTAAAGATGTATCTACTGTTTTCAAATTATCTCTTTTTTTAAAAATATAATACTATGGTTTGTTCTGCTCTTTCTTATGTTATAAAATTTGTTATTTAGCTCAGTTAATTGAGCATGTTTAGGTTCTGTTAAAAACCCTGTGAGCATTTACATTTTCATTTTATTCTATAGGTTAATTAAGTAATACATGTTAAATATCTACATATTGTAAGTAGGAGTATTTATACTTTCCTTAATATTTTACTCTGTCCTTATAGAACTATAATAATTAATTGGTATCTTCAGGAATTTAAGTAATCTAATTCTTTGGATTTGTACTTAATTAATTTTATTGTTTATACTTTTACTTTACAAAGTTTATGATATTAGATATGGTATTGTAATGTATTACTATATTTTATACTGTTTTATCTTGTGAGGGTTTCGACCCTGTTAATACTTTTGTAAATGTTTTTGTTAGTTCAAATGAATTGTAGTTTGTTCATAAGTAAATATTATTTCCATATATATTAATTTAAATTGACACTTAGTCTGTTTGTAATAGGTACAGATGAGATAATATCTCATTGTTATATTATTATGATTTCTATAGCTAAATAATTTATAAAGAATCATGATGTATTTATATTACCCTATTTATAATATGAACATCAGAAAATGTTAAGCAATAAGGGTAATAAGATAACTCTATAAAAACAAATAACTTAGTTCCTTTCTTCATAGATATAGTAGTATTTGTTTAAATTGAATCTTTTCTTAGGAGACAAGTTAGTAACTTCAGAAATTACAAAAGTATAGTTTTAATAAGATAAATAAATTGTTTACATCATCAACATAAATGAAATAAACCTAGCTAACATTCTTAAATCAATTAGTTTTATCATTAGAATTAAATCAGGGTTATCTATCCTTACTTATAGTTTAGATTGCTGTATATAAAATAGTTATCCTTAATAGGAAAATAAATGAAATACAGAGCTGAAGTGGCATTTTTTACTTAACCTGCAAGTTAAGCATTCAACTGCTATTTTCTTTTCTTTCTATTTCTATATAGAAATAATGTTTATAGAAGTAAGTACTATTTATAAGAATGATTTACATACTAGAACATACTACGGTTAGTATAATGATATGACTACTTTTCCTTTTTCTAATATTCTAACATACACAGTCTAGATCCAACACTACTTTTTGAACAGATTTATATTTTCTCTGGTAAATAATTATCTAATGAAAGAAAACATTCGATATTCATAGCCAACATTTTGTTTTATATTTACATCATACTACATTCATTTAAATACACTACCTGTGCTAGAGTACGATCTGGATTACTCCAAATGGGGAAAAACACAGGTAGGATTTGCTTTTCATCAAGAATAGATTCAACATTAAACAACTAAGATATTTTACACTCAATAGTTTACATCATAACCTATAACATACATCATTTGCTCACACACAGATATAAACTTTAACACATAAATTAAAAGATAGTAGAACCTGTTCTTAAAGCTGGATGACAACAACAATGGGACGTCGTTCCTCCCTACCTACTCCTAGAGAGCGCTCAAACAGTGACTTCTCAGGACCCCCGAGCCTGCTCTGGTCTCCTTGGCTAGAACTAGGTGAAGCAATCAACACAGTACTAGTCCTAAGACTCAATACCAACTATGCATACATCAGTAAGATCTTTCAGCTACAAATCTGTACTAGATCAAGTTCCTGCAGTTTACCCCTCAAAACACCTTCCTTTAGATTTCCCTTTCCCAATGAATTCCTTGAAGTGCATTCAACTCAATGATTCTTCTCCTGGAATGAGTAGCCTCATATCTCTACATTGGGCATTTTTATTAAGATTTCCTTGGTATTTTTGGGTTAGTTGTCATAAATTGAGCCGCCTGCTCTAATCCCACTTTCTTGGGGGATCATGAACCCAAATGAAGGGAGGTTGCCACTTGCAACATAGGAAATGTTTGAGGATGCTGCCACTTGTATGTTTTGCTCTCCACCTAGTTCCCTCCACCAACTTGACCAGTACACTCTTTTTAACAGCTCTCCCAAGCTGTTGTCTCCACTTTTATTTATTTAATAATAAAATATTCAGAATTACATTCCACATCCTTGACTCTGCTGAGTCATCAGTTTCCACTTAGCATTAAATTTAGCATAATGTCTGGTAATAAAATAAAAATAAGATAACATTATTTTGCAAAATTGGGGCATGTGACAATCTTCATAATAATATCGGATCCCTAATACGATATGAGCCATTAAGTTGTGAAACCACTAACTGGGAATCAAGACGTACCTCAAGAGAGAGAACACCATGTGAAATGGCATCACACAATAACTCAATAATGGCACTATATTCCACAACATTATTCGAAGAAGTCCATAAACATATGCCTCCTAAAGACAATACTTGACCCGTAGGAGTATAAATCACCCAAGCAACCAAAGCTAAATTTTGAGGGTGACGGCTAGCACCATCGGCAAATCCTATGTAAACGGAAGAGTCCATTGACATCTACCATAAGAAATGGAAGCTAATCAACAAACCCAATCACGATAAGAAAACCTAACTATGCAAATCAAAAGAATGTACAATAATATACAATAATCATCCTTGGCTAAGGATCATGCCTAGTATTTTTTAAGATAGAGCCCATTTATAGGCTCCGCCAAGGCTGTCCCTTCATAATCCACTAGCTCATAGGCTGCCTTCTCTAACACATGTTTAACCATGTAAGGACCATGCCACATGGGGTTAAACTTCCCTGCCCCCAAGGGTTCTTTATCTTGATCCCATAAAAGGACCAAATCACCTTCACTAAACTTCCTCGGACGGACAGACTTATCATATTGGACCTTAACGTGACAATTATTTACTTTTAAAGCCACTAAGGCATCTCGACGCTTCTTATCAAGCTGCTCTAAGTGGACCAAACGTTCTTCCAATGTGGAAGTGTCCTGTAAAAGATCTATATCTAACTTCAATGAAGGGATTTCACATTCAATCGGCAAGACAGACTCCACCCCATGCACAAGCTAATATGGAGAGAAACTGGTGGCAGTCTTAACCGTGGTTCTATAGGCCCACAAAGTAGGATATAACATGATATGACAATTCATCATGCTTAGTGTGATGGTTTTTTGGAGAAGGACTTAAGTGATTTATTCACTGCTTCAACCTGTCCATTCGCCCGAGGGTAATAAGAAGATGAGTGCTCCTGCTTATACCCTAACTTTGAATCCAACTCTTTCATCATTCTATTCTAAAAGTGCCTACTATGGTCAGTGACAAGATATTTCGGAATGCCAAACCGAGTAATAATTTGGTTGAAAACAAAATGCGCGGCTGTCTCACCATCATATTTAATCGTGGGCATAGCCTCTGCCCATTTCATGAAATAATCGATAGCCACTATAATGTGATGACGCCCCCCAGCCGAAGCTAGGTTGCAATCTGTAAAATCAAGCCCCCACTTGTTGAAGGGACCAGCGGTGATAATAGGATGTAATGGGGCTGGATGTGAGTGCATATTGTGTGCAGACGCGTGGAAAGGGTGGCACTTCTTGACCGCATTAACACAATCTTTGAAGATCGACGGCCAAAAATATCCCTCTCTCAAGATTTTTTGGGTTGTAGAAAGCCCATATAAATGAACACCACATGCCCCTCTATAGAAATCATTCAACACAAACTCAACCTCATCAAGGGTTAAACAATAACGTAAAATGGAATCTACCCCACAATGGTACAAAGTGTTATCTTCTATAAGGTAGTTCATAGCTACATGACGTAATCGTAGTTGCTCATCCCATGAAAGGTGAGTAGGAACCTTCAAAGTTTTCAAATATACAATGATATCCCTATACCACGGGTCCAAAGTTGAGATAAGAAAAATATGCTCATCGAAAAATGTATCCTCATAAACCTCGTCCTCCTCCAAACTTGGAAAATTAGACATGAGCTCCACAAATATCAACGATTTCTTCGATTTCACCGAAACGAATTCGAGATCAAACTCTTGCAAAATAACAATCCATTTATTGTATTTTCCCCCAATCATCCTTCAAGTGAGGATGAATTGAAATGGATTGATATGAGCTACAACCAAGGTTCGATGAAGGAGAATGTAATGTCTCAATCTATGAACCGCATGAATGGTGGTCAAGGCAACTTTCTTCACATGTGAATAACGAATTTCCACATCAATAAGGTTTAAGCTCAAATAATATATGACATGCTCGTGGAGCTCCTCATCCTCCTGAACCAAAACCATACCAACCATCTACATGGATGCGGCCACATAAATCAAGAAGTCACGGCTATAGCCAGGTGGACAAAGCATGGGGGCCGATGCTAAGGCTTGCTTAAGAGCATCAAAGGACTCCTGGGCTCGCTCATCCCAGCAATAAGGGGTGTCCTTATTTAAAAGACACATAAAGCCTTTAGTCAAATTGGAAAAATTAACTACGAATCTCCATAAGAAATTCGCCATTCCTTGCAAACACTAAAGATGTCTAATATTACGCGGGGGAGACAATTGAAGTATTGCCTCAACCTTTAAGGGATCGACTCTTATACCTTCCTTGGATATGATGAACCCAAGCAATTGACCAACAATCATGCAAAAGATACACTTATGAGGATATAAACAAACCTGGTAATGACGACATCTTTCGAATAATGGTATGGATGATGCACTCTCAAATGAGAATGAGCAGCAAGGTCATCTTAATACACTTTGATAATCGTTTTGAGATCATGAAAAATTAAGGTCATATCCTACTGAAATGTAGCTCCGGAGTTTTTAAGGCCGAAAGGCATCTTTCGATATGAAAAAGTACCCCAAGGACAAATAAATGCAGTCCTATGTTGATCCTCGGGTTTGATCTGAATCTGATTATATCCAAAAAAATCGTCCATGAAGGAGAATACCTCACTTCCCGCACAATCATTCAAAATCTGATCAATAAATGGTGTGGGAAAATTATCCAAAGGACAAGCATGATTTAAATCATGGAGATCAATGCATATACGGATCACTCCCTGCTTCTTATCAACTGGAATGAGATTCGAAACCCACTCTGTCAAGGGAATGGGATAGATAAAACCGACTTTTAATAGTTTCTCTATCTCTGCCTTAATCGCGGGTGATTTTCTAGGATTCACCGCACGCAAACGTTGTCAAACCGGCTTCACATCCGGATAGGTCTTAATCTCATGTTCGACAATATGACTTTCAATACCTAGCATTTCCTCGTATGACCAAGCAAATCTGTCATGAAACTCTTTAAATAGCTTGGTATACTTCTTGATCTCATCAAGGGAACAACTCGCCCCACTGTAAATGTTCTCAACTTTGGCAGGATCATGAGAAATATTGATAAGAATAGTAGGTGATAGATTCACCATGTTTCCATTGGCCATTTTACTAGGAGAGCTCATTGGAACCACAGGACTACCAATCTTCTTGCTAAGAATCTCCCTAAACTAAACACGTTCCATACAGTCAAGTTCGGGAAGAAAATATGATTGATGATGTAATTCTTCCTAAGGTGGCTCAACCCTAGACATGGCCTCAATAATGGATTCATCTGATGGAAAAAGATCGTCGAGGTAAACATGTGCGTGAGAGGACTCCACTGCCCATGTAGGCAGCACATACGGGTCCTCCTCCTCCATCTGCGAAGAGGAAGGACTGGGATCTGCAACTTGATCAAGTTTAGCTTGATATGCTACCATCATTTTAGGCAATGGCACATCCGCTTCAATAGGTCCAATCGAAGGAATCAGTGAAAGAACGGGCGCAGGACAACTAAAGGTTCCCATAAGAGACGAATACATACCCACACCCACATTCCCAGTTGCTGGCTGATAATTATCGATAATTGGGATAGAAGTTCCCGATGATGCATTAACACTTGGATTACAGAATGATGTATGATTAATCATAATGATCTTCCCATTAAATGCGAAGCATACCACTCGGAAGAGAGAAGAGGCTACGACTTGCATAATATACATCTGATTCCGACCCAACAAAATATTGTAGTCAAGGGGCACATCAACCACCTCGACCCTGATCGCGACGGTCTTCCTTCCCAATTGGACTTTAAGAGAAGGAAGAATCCCATGTGGCTGAAATGATCTACCATCAAAAGTTGTCAACATAGTAGTAGATTGAGACAACTCGGGAGAACCCAAACCCTTCCAACATGACAAAGACATCACAGAAGCAGTAGCACCTTCATCAATCATAGTGTGTTTGACGGTCATATTAATATATTCGACATGAATCAAAAGAGACACACAGTAAGGAAAATGAGGCTATATTCCCATGGTTTCAAATTTGATAACGGAAGAAGAGTTATCATCATCAACCCCAAGATCAGAAAGCAAGGCTCTCCTCTACGGATGACAAGTCTGAAGTACTTCAAGCATGGACATCGCACAAGGAGTTTGGCCCAAATCCTTGATAATGGAATAGTTCTGGGAGGCTCGGACATTAGGATTGAACCCTGAACACTTTAGGAATCCTTTAGGAATGCGAGGTGCAACTTCAGATTTATCCGTAGGTTTTTCGATACGCAAAGGGCTCTTGGGTGGAGCAGGCTCCTTTCCAAGGTCTGGTTGTGATGAACCATAATCCTTCGCATGAGTCACAACCTTAGTAGCACACACCATGTTAACATAACCATGACCACTATTGGCTTCCATCGGATTTTTATCTCCACCTAATGCACAATGAGGATCAGTGGTCCTCGATTTCATATTTTGATTGTTGGGTAAAGGATTAGTTAGCATGGCTGGGACTTGTGCTATGAACCTCGAGGTATCTTCCATATGAGGGAACAAGTGAGTAAGGTGGTCCTCCTTACATAACTTACAAGGAAACTTTACCTTATGTTTAGACTGCTTGTCCCCCCTAGCATTGTGAGTGTTCTTGTCATTATAATTAGCATTTTCATTCTTATTCCCACCCTTACGATTATTTTTCCCTTTTTTCCTATTCCTTCCAAGCTGATGGTTTCCCTTCTGGTCCAATGATTGCACGGAAAGTACACTCACTGTTTGGGTAGGTTGAGATGGATTCATCACTTGTCCCGACGCGGATTGATTAATTGACAATTGGATCACTTGTTTCACAACCAATCTCGTAGGTTTGGCACTTGTACAACCCACAATGCCATCGGCATGTGGTCCAGGCTTGATCTTGGGATCGAAACTAGATTGCGGAGCATTAGGTATAATCTCATACAAAATTCTGGATTGACCGTAAATAAAATCCAACTCTTGTGCCCTAAAGATTGCTTGTTCCTCATTGCGGACTCCGGATGTAGAAACATCCTTCAAGATGTAAGGCAACAACGAGTTGAGGAACCACTCAAGGAGAAATTACGGTGGTACAAAGGCTTTAATCAACTGCTTATGTCTATTCCACTCTTAAATATGATTCGAGATATGTGTGGCTTTGTCTTGCTGAAATGTCGATAAGGGTTCAGTACCAATTTCATAACGTACGAGTAGCTGAAAGTGATTGAGGAAAGTCATGGTAAGGTCATCAAATAAAGCGTATGCCCCCTTTGGTAACTCTATATACCATTTTTCTACATGCCCGGTGAGGGTGCATTGAAATAGCCTCAAACGGATTGAATCCTCATGTAATGAATTGGAAGAGCACCAAAGGTGAAAAGTAGTGACATGCTCACTAGGATCTTCTGTAGCTTTTCCCTCGAACTTGGGAATGTCTGAAGGAAGCTTGTTAGGGACAGCCGGCCAGGCCGGGTCATGAGATACCAGATCATTCATAAGTCTCGATAAGTTAGGTAAGTTCAATGCTGTGAGGAAATGGAGACAAGGTTGAGCCAGTCTATGCCATGCTCCCTGATAGTTCTGGTTCATGTAAGGATGATTGCTATAAATACCATGGCCTTGGCCATAATAAACCCCTCCCATTTGACCCGTATAGGGCTGCATGCAAGCATTTTTATGTGGTGTACCTTAATTATGCGGTGCTACAAAGCCATAATTGGAAGAGTAAGCAGGTTGTTGATACCCGCACCCATAGGGTTGATAGTTCTGTCCATACTGCGGTCCATAAGACTGTCCATGAGAAGCTCCATAAGATTTCCCATGGGATGTCCCATAAGAATGTCCATAATTAGGGATATGGGAAACTCCTTACGATGGACCATAAGATGATCCAGAAATAGGGATATGACGTCACAACACAACAAGAGGTACTTGACTCTGAGATACTACCGTGTGAGCAGTCGCAGTACGAACATGGCTAGTAGCGATATTTCAACCTGAAGGACCATGTGAATGAGGGGAAGGACGGGTTGTCAAAAATGAATTCTAAGGAGTAGGGTTTGACGATGAAGGGACATGTGAAGGGATGTAAGTGGTGTTACCAATGGTCACTTGTTTTGGTTCTGGTATCTAGATATGGTTACTAACACTAGGTCTAGGATGGACATGTGAGGTTGCTTCCACCACTAGGATGGAGGGTGAAATGTGTTTAGTGGTCCTAAATCTCTCTACATGGAAAGGAATAGGAGTTCCCCAAGGCATAGTGCTAGGGTAAAATTCAGACTCAACATGACGTGCTGAATCGGGTGTAGGGATATCAGACATGCCATAATGAACATGACTAGTGCTTGCGGGCTCATAGTGAGTCTCATCTCCTGGAAACCAATACCGGCGACCTGTGAATGAGGGATCATAACCAGAATGTGAAGGTATTTCCAGTGAAGGATCATATACGGGAGTAGGATTTTCATCCCCAAACTTGTGAGGTGGAAAGGACATCTCAGGAATCTCATCCTCGTGATCTCCCATCATGTGTGAATCAAAGTGAGAAGTAGTTCACTTGGACTGTCTGTTTCTCTCTCCCAAAGGAGGAGGAGATGTGGAAGGTGGAAGTGTGTGATCTACCATGTGTGGTAAAATCAGATGTAACACTTCCCTTGTCCCAAGGATATTCCATCTGCAGTTTTCCACACCTCCATGCCTAGAAAGTAGTGCATCATATCCAAGTCCTTCATCTTGAATTCGGCAGCAAGTCTCCTTCTTACAACTTTAATGAATTCATCTTTTATTTTAGGAACAATTTATTGACATATAACAAGAGCATCACTAGTATTCTACCTATGGAAATTGAACCCAAGTGATAGAACAATTGCACTCACAAAATTGCTAATCAAACATTCAAATTTACACACAAAGGAGACTAAAATTGGAGCATAACACTAATCTGTATTGAATAAGTGTACAATATCCAACCTTATGAAGTCATAGGCTATTACAATATATAATTACATGATATATTTGAATGCATAAGGATTCCATTCGAAATAGTAAAAAAGTAGGCTTACTAAATCTAGTCAAATCCCCCATAGGTGCATAAAGCAGTTTCCAAATCTACCTAGAAGAGTCAAGTAGGCAAGATAATAAGTGATGGAAATAAAAATCATACATACTTTTATTAGGAGAAAATAATGGAGGATGATGAGGGAAAAAAACAAGTCAACTACACCTAGTCTTACTTTCCCTTTTGCCATAAATCTCAATAAACCAGGCAACTTAGCAGAAAAAGCAGATATGCACTAGGGAGGATCTGGAATAAAGTAGATATGCTAAATATGGATTCTAGGAAGTTTCCCAAGCACTCCATGACTCATTTTTAGCAATTTTGACTTCTAGGGCATGTGGAAGACAACTTGCATAGAGTCGAATATTGGAAACTAGGCAAATAAGACAAAAATGGATTAATTAATGT
Source organism: Pseudotsuga menziesii (assembly GCA_001517045.1). Taxonomy (NCBI): domain Eukaryota; kingdom Viridiplantae; phylum Streptophyta; class Pinopsida; order Pinales; family Pinaceae; genus Pseudotsuga; species Pseudotsuga menziesii. Next base: position 275,315 of record LPNX010985911.1, read on the forward strand.
CTAAGGTAGCTAACTATGGGTTGATTATTATAACACCCCCCCTTAAGACTAAATTTATGAGTAAATATTAGAAATCTATAGGGCCCAGCAACAAGGATTAGTCACCATTTACATACTCCATGTCCATTTAACCAAGGAAAGAGGCAAAAACCCAGTGGGAAAATCCTCCCTTAAACATGGACAGTAAAACAAAATTTGAAAATATTGTCATCAATCATGCTTCACAGCATGATAAAAAATCCCCAGCAATGATTTGAGATTTCTGAATGTATTCTCACAAAAAACTTTGGTGAAGATGTCTACTACTTGTTTTGAAGATGCACAAAAGAGTAGGTGAAGGGTGCCATCATGCACAAGTTGTCTGATGTAGTGCATATGGATCTCAATGTGTTTGGTTATTTGTCTCTGAACTAGATCATTGCAGATTTGAATGGTGCTCTGATTATCGCAATAGATAATAGTTGAAAACTCTGATTCAAAGGCACACTCACCAAGTATCCCCTACAACCATAAACATTGAGTTGTTGCATTTACAACTCCTCTGTACTTTGCTTCTGTAGATGAGAGTGCTATGGCACTCTGTTTCTTGCTTGACCAGCTGATTGGTCCTTCATCAAGCATGAACACATATCCTGATGTTGACTTTTGATTTGTGTTTTCACCTGCCCAATCACTGTCAGTAAACCCAATCAAATCAAGATCAGATTTAGCTTTTGTAGAAGATCCCATGAGTTCTTGTTCCCTGAACTAAGTTAAGGATCCTTTTGGTTGCTCTCCAATGGATCTCATGAGGCTGATCCATGTATCTTGAGGCCACACTTACTGTATAATAAATATCTGGTCGAGTGTGTGTAAGGTACAACAAACACCCAATCAATTGCCTATACATTGTAGTATTTACCATAGGAGAAGAACCTGCTTATTCAAGCTTAACTCCTGAAAGGAAGGGAATCTTGCTTGGCTTGCAATATTTCATGTTGAACTTGTTCAGCAAATATAAAGCATACTTGGACTGATGTACCTTTATTCCATGTTGGGATTGAGCAATTTCAAGACCCAAGAATTGGCTCAACAACCCCAAATCACTCATAGAAAATGCATGGTTCATTGCATCCTTAAAGGAGGCAATTTCTTTATTTAAACTTCCTGTAGTCAGAAGGTCATCCACATACAAGAAAATAATCATAAAAGAACCATGAATTAACTTCAAATAAACATTAGGATCATACTTGCATTGAACAAAACTCAATGACAATAGAAAGCCATCAATCTTGTCATACCAAACCCTGGGGGCTTGCTTAAGCCCATACAATGATTTCTTTAACTTGCACAAAAAAGATGGATTAGACAAAAACCATTGAGGCTGCTGCATGTAAATATATTCAATAATATCTCCATTCAGGGAAGCACACTTCACATCCATGTGATGTACCTCCCATTGCTTCGAAGCTGCAATGGCTAAGGCTAGCATGATGGAGTCAATATTTGCCACTGGTGAAAAGGTCTCATTGTAGTAAATACCATGTACCTATGAGTGTCCCTTGGATACCAATATTGCATTATATTTCAAAGGTGAACCATCAGCAGCAAAATTAGTTTTGAAAACCCACTTACATTGAACTAGCTTCCTCCCTGGGGGAAGATCAACCAGTTCCCAAGTGTTGTTCTTCTAGAGTGTGTTGAATTCTTCGTTCATGCTTGTTTTCCATATTGGATCATGTGCTGCATTTTAATATGTCTGTGGGTCTGATTCAACTATCATATAGCACTTCTCTTTAAACAAAGGGTCTTTCATACACAGGGCACACTCAAACTGAGATCTAGTCGTCCTAGGGTCACTAGGATTTCCAGCTAGTTCCCCAACTACATGAATGGTCTTTGCTTCCCATTTTGGTATTGTAGGAATATCAGGATCTGCAATTAAATCATCATTATTATACATATCAGAATCAACAAACTCATTTGTCTCTTCACTTACATTCAATGGTTCTGGTGGTGAAGAAGACTCTCCAACTTCAACTACTGCTAAAGGCTCTTCTTGGAACTAAACAATCCTTTCAATGAAGGCTTTGTTTGTGCTCAAATTTATCAGCTTGTACCATTTTGAATCTTTAGAGTACCCAACAAATAGACACTCTTGGCTTTGGGGATGAAAATCCTTCCTATTTTCTGTTTGAATTCTAGCCCACGCCTTTGAGCCAAAAATCCTGAAAAGGGTCACATCTGGCTTGCGCCCACTCCAAGCTTTGAAAGGAGTCATACCATAAAGATATTTTTGAGGCACCCTATTTTGGATATAGGATGCACAGTTTATATCCTCGGCCCAAAACTTTGGTGGAAAAGTCTTAGCCTCCATCATACAGGTTGCCATCTCCTTCAGTGATCTGTTCTTTCTCTCAACAACACCATTTTGCCGTGGTGTGTAAGGGATTGAATGCTGCATCTACACAATATTGAATGAACTTAGACTTGAAATACTCACCACCATTTTCAAATTTGAGGATCTTGAGTCTCCTCCCAGACTGGTTTTCAACCAAATCCTTAAAGACTTTGAAGAGGCCAAAAACTTCAGACTTATGCTTCAGGAAGTAAACCCAACAATACCTGGAAAAGTAATCTATGAAGGTAAATGCATATTTGGCTTGACTCATTGACATATGAGGAAATGGACCAGAAACATCACTCTGGATCAACTCAAGAGGCGCAGAGGTTCTCTCATGACTAGCTCTCTCAAATTTATGCTCTAGGTGTTTTCCTAGGATACAACCTTGACAGAATCCCTTGGAAAATTTAATCTTTGGTAACCCTATGACCATTTATTTTTCAATTAGATCAGAAAGATACTTATAGTTAATATGGCCAAATATTTCATTCCAAAGCTTGCTTGCCTCATTAGAATGAATCAGAAGAGCATAGGGGTTTGAGTAGGGCAGAAAATGTGAAAACATGTATACCTTCAAAGTGTGATCTACAACTCCTTTTGCAATGAATTTACCATTCGATATCTTTGTGATCTCAACATCATCAAGGGAGAATATGACCTTGTTTGGAGACCCTATGTGGGTCATCTGATACACTGATAAGAGGTTAGAGGCAACACCTGGAACATACAATACATTACTAAACTTACCATGGTCAAGCTCAATCCTTCCTTTGCCCAAACTGTAAGTGAGAGAGTAATCTCCTAGCACTATTGGTGGACCTTTCGACATGTCAAGAGAGGATAATGCCTCCTTGGTCAAAACCATATGTCTTCAAGCTCCAGAGTCTATCATGAAGCTAGGTGAGCTTGATGTGCCAACAACCAATGCATGTAATCTCTCTATCCTCTGAATTTGATCCTCCTTCCCTCTTCTTTGAGCAATCAGGAAGGGAGATGTTATTCTTCTCCAGGATTTGGGTCAACATGTCAATTTGCTTCCTCATGCAGGAGCTTTCATGATGATAGCCCTTACAGCAGTATGCACACTTGCTCATTTCTCCTTTGTTATTCTTCTTCTGGAAGTTCTTCTTGGAGCCTTGGGGCACCTCTTGAGACTTGTTCTTTTCTCTCTTTTGCTTAGGTGGCTTCTTAGAGTTCTTCTTGCCTTTTGAATCCACCCTCGAATCTCCAGCAACCAAAGCTTGGTATTTGGAAGGTTTGATGGTGCCCATCATCACCAGTTTATCTTGTTCTTGTGTAAGGGATTCCATGAACTCTGCAAGCTTAGGCATCTTCCAAGCTTGAGCTGTCAACTTGGTGGCATGGAAGGTTGAAAAAAACACTGAATAGTCAGGCCCAAGCTTCGAGATTATGGCCAAAACTAGATTCTCTTCCTTCTTTTCAATTCCACACTGTTTTAGCTACAAAACAAGGGCTTTAAACTTGGAAAAGTAGAGTTGCATGGATTCGAAGCTGCTGGGACTCAAAGAGATCAATTCATTCTCGATTTGATGTCCTCTCATCGCATCTGTCTTACCAAAAATCTCTACAAGCTTCTCCCACACTTCATTAGGTGATATCAATCCATTAAGATGGAAGAGGAGGTCTCTGGATATGCTCAGACATAGAAGACCATAGGACACATCCCTCCTATTGTGCCATTTAATTTTCTCTGCAGCTGCATTGGGATCTGCCTCAGTTGCCATAGTCACCCTGTAGAGACCCTTCACTCTCAATAGTATCTCCATATCTGCTTTCCATTCAAATAAATTAAATGGAGTCAAGATGATCTTTTGAGATTGATCCATATCTCTGAACTGTGCCCTTCAACCAATAGAATTTTCTCCTAGTCAAGATGTCGAACCTGCAATAGCAATATGGAAGGAGAGAAATCGATCTACAAAGTATTTGATACTATAACGTCCCTGGCCATCTGACCGACAAAGAAAACACTACTATACACCAAACATTCGGGAAACTAGCCCCATGAACATGTACATACATATAAACTGAAGAAAAAATGCGTAAACATAAAACATGCATACATGATTATCATTCAGCGAAATCAAAACATACACTTCAGCATTCAACATGTCCATCATATTCATTTAACAGTAAGTATAAATGCAAGGATGAAATGGTTACGAATACTTATCTTATAAGAACTGTTCCACAGCGAGCTGCGTCTCTGCAACATTCCACCCAACCATAGTCCAGCGTGTTCCTTAATCTCTCAACAACGCTGCCACCCCCGAGCTGAGCATGATTTCCCCAAGGAATAAGGAACTAGTAGGCTTACACATAGCCAAGGATAACAAACAGCCAAACCAACACAGTTGGGTTTCTCAAGCAAACAACGGATCAGCCAAGCCAACACAGTTGGGTTTATTAGGCCACCCAGGATCTGGTAAAGGATAAATGCTAAGCTGGTGAGCTCATTCAAGAGCTAAGGACACCTACACCAGAAGTAGCCTGACTTCTAGGACACCCACACACACCCAACAAAATGAAATCAATCCTTTCTCTACTACACATTCCCTCAGGCCCTGACCTCCCTTCCAGTGCTATTTTGGTTTTGTGGAGAAGAAATCCAACCCTCTAGCTCTATCTATGTTGTTCCCAAACCCACCTGGTTTGTCAAGCAAATCAGGCCCTCATCGCCACCCCAATATAGTCCGAATACCAACCACTACTTTCCTATAGCCAAACAAGCACTTCACAACTTGGATAGGGGAAAACAAATCCTAAGTCATTCTTGGCCCTATTGTGGCCAAAATGACTCCATAACAGCCTATAGCAGCCCAAAACCTAAAAGAAGACAACAGCTAGCGATCGACAAGGAAAACCATAGCCAACAATCAACAATGAAGTGTCTAGACGACTACATAGTCCGAACAGGAATGTAAAAAAGGAAAACCGATTCTCTGCATAAAAAGGAGGAAGAACATGCACAGACCTCAATCAGTGCATGAGGAAAAAACAATGGTGTCACCCTGTGTGAGATGGACAGTGAAGAAAAAAATTCCTGTGCATGAGGAAAACGAACAACCCAAAACGATGAAGAGTCCCCCCCCAAACGGTGCATGAAGGTGAGCAAAGTTGCAGAGAGTGGACAGCACGATTAGGCATCCCAAACAACGCGTGAGGAAAACCACTCCCAAACCATGTGTGTGACTAAACCAGCTAGTGGAGAGTGCATGGGGGAAATCCTGCCACCCACCACTATCCAGGATTAACTACCCTTAACTAACATCAGGTTTCTTAAATGGGTGGCTGACACAAGGATTTTCCCCATGGGTTCCAGGTTTAACAATCCCCTCCCTTATCCTTAGGAAATCATGCCCTTTTCAATATAGTTGCATCGACATAGCTGGTTGAGGTTATTTTAATTAAAATTCATATTTGCATGATGCCACAACTTAATATGTGCCGTATATCCCGATGAAACATAACACAACCAAATCGATGGTGGGGCCTTTGCCTTTAGCTACGCACCATGATTATTTACAATATATATATGTATCATGTATATATTTAATGCACCAGGGTCAAAACTGGGGTGTTACAGATACCATGTGGAAATTGAACCCAAGTGATAGAACAATTGCACTCACAAAATTGCTAATCAAACATGCAAATTTACACACAAAGGAGACTGAAATTGGAGCATAACACTAATCTGTATTGAATAAGTGTACAATATCCAACCTTATGAAGTCATAGACTGCTACAATATATAATTACATGATATATTCTAATGCATAAGGATTCCATTCGAAATAGTAAAAAACTAGGCTTATTAAATCTAGTCAAATCCCCCATAGGTGCCTAAAGCAGTTTCCAAATCTACCTAGAGGCTCACGAATTGGAAAAGTCAAGTAGGAAATATAATAAGTGATGGAAAGACAACTCATACATGCTTTTATTAGGAGAAAAGAATGGAGGATGATGAGGGCAAAAAACAAGTCAACTACACCTAGTCTTACTTTCTCTTTTGCCATAAATCTCAATAAAGCAGGAAACTTAGCAAAAAAAGCAAATATGTGCTAGGGAGGATCTAGAATAAATAAAATATGCTAAATATGGATTCCAGGAGGTTTCCCAAGTGCTCCATGACTCGGTTTTATCAAATTTGACTTCTAGGACATGTGGAAGACAACTTGCATAGAGTGGAATATTGGAAACTAGGAAAATAAGACAAAAATGGATTAATTAATGTCTAAGGTAGCTAACTATGGGTTGATTATTCTAACACCACCTTCAACCTTGAAGTAAATGTTGAAATCCACTTTACTCTCAGTGAAGCCTAGAGTCATCAGTAATCTGTCCATCCTGTTGTACCATGTCGAACCTTAGAATCTTCTGCAGTCACTCCCTCTGAAGCATAACATCATTCTCCCTCTTCCTTTCATACTCTATGCATTGAAACATTCTGTACCGATGTGACAAGTAGCTTCCTCTGCTACTAATATTCTATGTATCCATCTAGGTTCATTGGATACCAAGATCCTATATCTTCAGCCTTTTCAATAGTTCTTCTCATGCCCATTTGTGAGCTTGTCATCCTCTATATGTTTTCATCTTCAATCTTATAGAAAAGGTTAATATATTCATTTCTCTAGGTGATCTCCAAGCTCCTCATGTATGTGTTATCCCATGGGTGTCTTCTAAGCTCATACAAGGCCTTCTTTAATTTATACACATGAGTCATCCTGTCACATTAGAGGAAATTTGAGGTCTAAAATGGTCCTCCTAAAGAAAATAATAAAATAATAGTTATTAATTTTGGAGGAAGAATGAAAAAACAACTTTTAGTGTTCGTATTTTCGACATATCTCCCTGTGTTTTTACTCCAATTCTGAGCGGCAGAGCTTGTTGGATGTAGAATTTAATTTCACATCCAATGAGTACCCACACTGCATACTTTTGGTAGACCCCGCTACCCCAAAAACAAGAAATATTTGAAAAAAAGTGATGATGATGTCATCATCACATTTGTTTTCATGTATTTCTTGTTTTGGGGGTAGAGGGGTCCATCAAAAGTATGCAATGTGGGTACTCATTGGATGTGGAATTAAATTCTGCATCCAAGGAGCTCTTACAGTTGAAATTTGAGTAAAAACACAAGGAGATATGTCGAAAATACGAAAACAAATTGTAGTTTTATTTTATGACAAATATGTCAATTCAACCATTATGGTTGACTCGTTTTATTGAAATTCTATTTGGTTCTTGAATTCCAACTCACAAAATTTATTATTGGTGCGATTTCTTACAAGGCCCATTTTAGACCCCAAATTTCCTCTAATGTGTGTCTTAACTTGCAAATGTCTCTTCGTAGTCTATGCCTTCTTTCCGTGAGAAGCCTCGTGATATGAATATTTCCTTATATCCCATGATGTTGCCATCTACTACATGATGGAACTTGTATATCCATATGGAAGACACTACAAACTTCCCTTCAGGTCTTGATACCACATCCTAGACATCATTCTTCTTGGCTACTTCTTCATAGCTGGAAGGTTCTGCATCAATGATGTCACTCAATAGTGTCACATAACTGCACTGTGTCTGAGGCCTATTGAAGTCTCATCATACTATTCTTTATTTTGTATTATTTCTTGAACTGTCGTCACTTGTTCTTCAGAACAAGTCTCATCATTCTTTTCTTGTAGACGATTGTACGCGATCTTTCCTCCAAGTCAAATGCATTTGTATGGTTAGAAACATTTCATAAGGCATATTCATAATGGAAAATTCTTATGCATAAATATATGATCATGCAACTATTTTAGCCAATACAACATTCATCCATATCTCACGGAAACTTTCTAGATTCCTTCCATATCTACCATGACATCATTGAGATTGTGCACTAATCCAATATGTCAGCAAAGAGGTTTCATTCTATATAAGTAGCAATGGAGAGTTGTATGAACTACTTACCCATCACATGCATATTAGTAGTATACTGTCATTAATGCAAACATTATATCATGCATAACACATCACTGAATATAAACAAATGCATAACAAAACAATATCATGAAATGATAATTGAATACTTATCTTTTATTCGGTTTGTGGGTAGACTCCTTCTTGAGCCTTCATCTTCATCATTTATCTTCATTCATTAAATAATCATTTCTTATCTAAATGCTAATATGGATAAGAGGTTCTTCAAGAATAGAGTTCTTCATATTCCTCATCGCTTGAGGGATCTTCTTTGAATCATGAGCGTTTGATCTTCAGTTGCTCCCATCTTCTCTTCTCTTATTATGAGTCGATCTTCTTCTTGTGTGCACTCTTCCCAGAGTCTTATGAAGGTAGTCACTTTCTTCTGGAACACATTCCTCGAATGAATAAATACCATGATCCTGGGAGGCCATTCAAGGTGGTTATAACCATATCTTATTCTTCTTCGATTGCTTTGTCATAACACCAAAAACTTCCTTTTGGTGTCTTGAAGGATGACACATGAGGGATGAGATGATATTTAATAGAATATGCAATTATTCTCTTGGATGTATCATTGGCCTCATCTCCCTTTGGCTCCTAGACCTTTCTTACTGAAATACCAATTCAAGTCAATTTCTTCAAGAATGATGAAGTTCCTATACTTCTTTTGATTTATATTCTTTCCTTAAAAATAACTTGGTCAAGGAATAAAACATCTCTTTAGGTGTCTTTAGGGAAGAAACTTGTTCTATAAGGTGATCCTCTTGGCATTGACCAAGTTCTTCTTGTGTAAGGCCTTAGCCTTATCTCCCTCTAGAACTGGAACCTCTCCATTTATCTAGGTGTCCAATCCATTTCCTTCAAGAACCAAGGAGATCTTATATTTCCATGATTGGAAGTTTTCATCTTCACCAATCTTGTCATCAAGTGGGTGTCATTAGTCATTTTGAAATGAGAACCTCAAATGTAAATAGAAAAATTATAGATCTTACTAATTTGAGGTTTCCATCCTTGTTCTAGAGCTGGCTGATCTAAGGTTTGTCATATAAACCCTAATTTCAAAAAGTTGGAAACTCAAAATTATGATTGGATAGAAGGATGGGCCTCTTCAAGGAGAGCTCTCCAATGTACTCCTTTTCTAAAAAAAGTGGAGGGAAGCTCCCGAAATAGGAAGCCCTAGTTTTCCAATTTCTTCTACAGAAATTCCTTATGTTGTTTCTGAAGTATCTCCAAAAGTACTACTCCTCTGTGTCTAAAATTTTGTACAGAGGTAGCCTCATTTGTCCTATTGTGAAAACCATAGGGTTTATTAGAATTGGTTTCACCAATTGGGACTTATGATATGTTTCCCACGGTGACGTAATTCAGGACTTTTCAACATATCAAAATTGTACAGACTTCCATGTGTCAATGTTTAAGCTTCAGGGTTTGGAACTTTTACCACAGAAAGTATAGTCCGTTCCCTATATAGAATATCTTGTAAAATTTCATTTGAAATTTCATAGCCTGAGATATAGCAATTCTCCTTAGGTGTTCTATTTAGGGATGAATCCTGGAAGAGGCTGGAACCTTGATTTGGAGGAATCATATCTCCTATAATATAGTGAATATGAGGCTACAAGTTTTACATAGTTGTCAGCATGAGCTTTTATTTGTCCTGTAAAACTTTTGGCTTCTGTGGCTTCTCCAATATCAAGATATAGCGAATGTACCAAAACAACTAGTTTTAGTATTTTAGGGTTTTTCAGGTCCGTGGTCAAATTAGGGTTTGACTTTCCGAGAGTTCTACCAAAACAAAAATTTTGAACTTGGTGTCTAAACTTTCATTTTGAGGGGGAGAGAAATACTATGTTGGGCTCACTAAAAAATTACACTTCTGTGAAAATCCCTAATTGTCGGTGCAGTGGTAGGTCAAAAAGTGAAAATGCCTGAAATCTAATTCTGCTTCGATAGAAAGATGCACCCTTCAATGGATATTTTTCCTAGCCTCCTTCTGATGATGATATATGGAGAGAGACCAAAAAAAAAGAATCCCTAGCTTTTGTAGTTTCACAATGTCTTCCTCTCAGGTTAGCTCTGATACCATGTTAGATTTTTATCAATTAAGCAATACGATCTTAGGATATTATGTGAAAGAATAACATGCAAAAAAATCAATCACAAGAGAAAATAGACACAAATATTTTCCTTGGGGAAACCATAAAAAAGAAAACTCCACAACTTCCTCATAGATAGAATGAGCACCAATGGCAGCAGTAAAACCCAAAGACATAAAGATGATCACCAACAGTTGTTCTCTCTCTCACCTATGCGCTATAGTTGGGTGAGTGTGTGCGAAAAATAAAGAGGCTCACTCTCTATTTATATTAGTTTCTGACTTAAAAATTACTTACTAGGGCCGACTTCACTAGGAGAGTCTAATAACCCTAGTGCCCCTCAACTGTGGGGACATTGCCCCCCGATCAACAAGGAGGTTTAACCTCAACTCAAATGTGAGGACTATTTCCTTGAATTACAACAAAGGGTTAATATTAATCTTTCACATTGATCTAGGGACTAAACATCAGTCTCATCAAAGATTAATCAACAAATAACTCATGAAATGGTGTAACCAATCTACAGGATGAGTAGCCGCTGTGTATAATCAGATGAAAAAGTGATAATACAATACAATGTCATTCTAATAGCATGAATGAATGAGCAATTTGATTCCTCAAGGAGGTCATTCGAATTGAATGAGTGAGTATAGCTTAACTAAATGTAAGCCATAGTCAACACTCCAGTTAACCATTGATCAAAACCCTAATTGACTCAACTAAGCCCTAACTGAAGTCAAAGTGCAATAAATGACTGAGTCTCAACTGAAAGAGATTAGACACATGACATAGCAAGCCAACCATCAAGTTCTACCACTTCAATGACTCCAATGAACCCCGATGAGCTCAACTGAAGTTGAACTGAACATCAAAAGTTAGTGGAGGCACCCCTGTTGACTCCAGTTCATTAATTAATCATTAAATAATCAATTAAATGAAAGGAGGTGCCTTCATTGCCCTGTTTAACTGATTGTAACCATCATTTAGCAATTAGGTGCATTAATATCACTCAGATCACCCCCAGAGTGCTCCAGTTAGCCTCCCTGAATGTAGGAGAAGGCTAAGTTAGCCTCCTTGACTAAAGGTAGGGGTGGGTGTGACTGTATGATGTCAATTAATGCTCCATTGATATCAATAATACTTAGGATATTGGTTTAACTAGGCCAATTTGACCAAAAAGAGTGTGTATGGTGGTAAATGTCTCTAACATCCCCCCTGAAGCTATAATCAGGAGGAGTTAGAAAACAAAAATGCATAAAAATGTTAGGGCCCTGACAACTAAGACCATAGGTCACCCTGGACAATGATGAAACTGAAACAGTGCTCAAAAACAAACTAAGTGAGGAAAAGAGGGAAAACCTAGTGGGAACACCCCCCCCCCTCAAGATGAACACTGAAAGTAGTCTGAATCACCCTAATGAACTCACCCCCAACACTAAACGGAGATAAGTGAACTTCTTTTCTGAAAATATCTTGGTGAAGATGTCTGCAATCTGCTCATCAGTCAGGCAATACTGCAGAATGATAGTCCTGTCATGCACTAGCTCCCTGATGTAGTGCATGTGGAGCTCTACATGCTTGGTCCTCTGCCTGGTAACTGGATCTATGGAAATATTAATATCACTTTGATTGTCACAAAAGAGGACAGTGGACAAAGTACTACCAAGATCAAACTCTGAAAGAATGCCTTGCAACCAAACTGCTTGGCTACAAGCATTCACTGCTCCTCGATACTCGACCTCTGCTGAAGATAGTGCTATTGCAGCCTGCTTTTTGCTTGACCAGCAAATGGGGCCACCACCAAAAATGAATACATATCCAGAAGTATACTTTCAATTAATAGAATCACCCGCCCAATCGGAATCTATGTATCCAACCAACTCTAGCTCAGAGTCTGCAACATAGTGAATGTCATAGGTACTGGTTCCCTGAATATACTGGAGGATCCTCTTGGCTACCTTCCAATGAAGATCATGAGGCTACTTCATATATATTGATACAAAATTCATGGCATAACAAATATCAGTCCAGGAATGTGTCAAGTACAACAAGCTATGAATCAGCTGTTGATAGATAGTGCAGTCCATGGGGGGTGTGCTTTTTTCTTCTTCAAGGATGATCCCTAAAAGGAAAGGGAATGGTGCTGGCCTAAAATAAGCCATGTTAAAATTGACTAATAGGTCTGAAATTTATTTGTACTGAGTGACCATAATCCCATCAGAATTTTGCTCAATTTCGAGCCCCAAAAATTGTTTTAGAAGCCCCAAATCACTCATTTCAAAGGCATTTTGCAGAGCAGTTTTGATGGCTGAAATGGAGGAAACTGTGCTAAGTATGATCAGTAAGTCATCAAAATATTAAAAAATGATAATTATATGACCATCATACTACTGTAAATACACATTTGGATCTGATCTACACCTTTGAAATTTTTGCGAGAGAAGGAAGGCATCCATCTTGGAATACCACTCTCTTGGGGCTTGTTTTAACCCGTACAGTGACTTCTTCAGCTTGAAAACCAAAGATGGATCAGTGATGTAGCCCTTAGGATGCTTCATGTATATCTCCTCATGAAGATATCGATGCAGAAAGGCTGACTTAACATCCATGTGATGCACTTCCCAATGCTTGGATGCTGAAATTGCCAAAACAAAGCAGATGGAGTCCATTTTTGCAACCGGTGCAAAGGTCTCATGGTAGTCCACACCTTGGACCTAAGAGAAAATTTTTTCCCCCATCCTTGCCTTATATTTTTAGTTGCTTCCATCATCAGCAACCATGGTCTGAAATAGCCACTTCCATTGAACCAATTTCCTTCCCGGAGGAAGAGAAACTAGCTCCCAAGTAGTGTTTTTCGGAAGAGAATTCATCTCTTCATCCATGGAAACTAACCATCTCGGATCCTTTTGAGCATGGTAGTAGGATTTTGGATTTTAAATAATCATCAAATAGCAAGTTTTGGACAGAAAATTATCAGGACAAGAGAGCGCAATACCTACTCTTTGGAAATCAGACCGGGTTCTCCTTGGATCATCTGGATTTCCAATGTTGTCTCCTGCGAAGGAGAGTGTCTGTTGGGTGCATGTAGGAAGATGATTTTGAACTTCAGGTTCTGATTCAACATTTGATGATTGCTGCAAACTGATATCAGAAATCAGAGGATCCAAATCAGGGTCATCACCCCCAATTTCATCATCCAAATATTCAATAGAATAGGAAGGAAATTCAACAGTTTTCTCCTTCATTAGTTCCACCTCCTGAAGAGGCTAATCGAACTTGACACTTCTCTCGATGATGATATATTTGGTATTGATATCCAGTAGCTTGAAACCTTTAGATTCATTAGGATACCCAATAAACATACATTCTATGCTTTGTGGTTGCAAAGCCCTTCTTTTATCAAGCAGAATTTGGGCCCATGAAGTGGACCCAAACACCCTTAGGTTCGACACATCTGGCTTGTGTCCGAAGTATGCTTAAAAAGGAGTCTTCCATTTCATGGATGAGTGTAGAAACCTATTCTGAATGTATGCTACAGCATGCATGGATTCAGCCCACAAATTTGTAGCAAGCTTCTTTGATTCCAACATACAAGTGGTCATCTCCTTGACAAATGGATTCTTCCTTTCCGCTACTCTGTTCTGCTAGGGAGTGTAGGGAATTGAATGTTGGACCTGAATACCACTTTGGGAGCATATGTGCAGAAAATAATTACTGACATAATCCCCTCCATTATCAGATCTCAAGATCTTGATCTTAAGCCTAAAGGCATTTTCGATCAAGGCCTTAAATTCAAAAAAAAATTCACATACTTCAGACTTATTTTTGAGAAAGAAGACCCATGTGTACCTTGAAAAATCATAAATGAAAGTAAGAAGATACCTTGATCCATTCATGGATGTGACAAGCATCAGAACTCTAATATCATAATGTATAAGCCCCAATATGCATGTAGCTCGATTTTCCTTCCCTCGATCAAACTTGTGCTCAGGGTGTTTTCCAATCACACAACCCTTGCAAATTTTTGTGGTTGCCTTGATGATCGAGAGGCGTTCAACCATGGATTTTTTATGTAATTGCTGAAAATATTTGAAATTAATATGGCCAAACCTCTCATGCCACAGCCTACTAACCTCATTTCCATGAGTTAGCAGAGCGGTGCACTTTGCATTTGCAACAAAGTGAGAGAACTCATAGGCTTTTGCATGATGGTTTGCAAGGCCTTTAGCAATGAGTTTCCTGGATGCAATTTCTGTTATCTCAACATAATTTTGGATGAAAGAAACTCTCTTAGGAACTCCTGTATGTGTCATCTGATAGACACTAAGGAGATTTGATGCCAGAGACGGTGCATACAAAACATTTGAAAAAATTCCATTTTCAAGATCAATAATACCTTGTCCTTCTGAAAATGATCGTGGAGTCATCTCCCATGTGGATGGGGATGGATTTGCTGGTCTCCAAGGATGAAAAGGAGTCTCTTTGAGCCATCATGTGGTTCAAATCTCTAGAATCAATCAAGAGTGCTTTACACTTCAAAGTGCTTTCCATGAGGGCATGACCTTTTTCATGCTGTGGTTCCCGATCTTGCTGATCTCTCCTCTAAAAGATCTCTGAAAGATTGATGTGATTTATCTCAAGGAGAGAGGTTTCTTCATCAAGCTTCTTCTTCATGCAGGCATGTTCAGGGTGCAATCCCTTCCCACGATAATAACACTTGACTTTTTCCTTGCCATGGTGCCCTTTTCCTTTGTTCTTCCTTGAGCCAGAAGACTCATCATGCTACTGGTTTTCAACTCTAGGTTTAGGACCATCAAATTTAGTTTTTGGGTTCTTCTGTTGCTTTTCTTTACCCTTCAAATATTTGGGCCCCAATACATGGAGGGCTTGATCATGGGAATATCTAATGATCCCCATCTGGACAAGCTTGTCATGTTCACTTGTTAAGGACTCAATGAAGGCATTGAGTGTAGGCATCTTCCATCCAGGGGTTGTGAGCTTCCCCACATGGAATGTAGAAACAAAAACTGAATAATCAGCCCCAAGTTTGGAGAGTATGGTGAGGATGAGCTGATCATCCTACTTCTCCACTTTGCATTGCTTCAAGAGTAAAACAATATGCTTGAATTTTGTGGAAAAGTCATTCAGAGTCTCAAAATTAGAGGGCTGGAGAGACATTAATTCATTTTCAAGCTGGTAAAATATCAAGTCATCATGATTTCCATATAGAGTTTCCAATTTGTGCCATATTTATTTTGGATTCTTCAATCCTGCAAGATGAAAAAGAAGATCCCAGGAAATAGAGAGGCACAAGAAACCGAAGGCTTCATCCTTCTTGTTCAAGAATCTTGATTTCTCTATGGTAGAACCAGGCTCATCTTCAATGTCCATGGTGACTCTAAAGAGTCCTCTGGAGCGTAGTTGAATCTCCATATCACCTTTCCATGAGTGGAAATTGTATGGAGTCAAAATATCTACTGAGGAGGCCATCTGGATCTACTGGGGTGAATGATTCACCTATAGAAAACCTGAAAATCAAAACAGAAAGGGCAATGTAATGTCAATCAGCCTACACATTTTAGGATTTCATCACACCCAGCATAGTCAATAAAGCAAGCTTGATCAATAAGTTCTTTACTTGGGGTATTAAGTGGTAAGCCTTGGCTTCTGGTGCAGTGTTGGATTTTTGAGCTATTGCTCAATTTTCATGCAGAAATCTGTCAAAAAGATTGTTTTTTGAGAGATAGAGATTCATCCCACCATGAGCTCTGATACCATATTAATATTGCACGTTGATCTAGGGACTAAACATCAGTCTCATCAAAGATTAATCAACAAATAACTCATGAAATGGTGTAATCGGTCTATAGAATGAGTAGCTGTTGTGTATAATCAGATGAAAAAGTGATAATACAATACAATGTCATGCTACGAGCATGAATGAATGAGAAATTCGAATCCTCAAGGAGGTCATTCGAATTGAATGAGTGAATATAGCTTAACTGAATGTAAGCCATAGTCAACACTCCAGTTAACCACTGATCAAAACCATAATTGACTCAACTGAGCCCTAACTGAAGTCGAAGTGCAATAAATGACTGAGTATCAACTGAAAGAGATTAGACACATGTCATAGCAAGCCAACCATCAATCGCTAGCACTTCAATGACTCCAATGAACCCCGATGAGGTTAACTGAAGTTGAACTGAACATCAAAAGTTAGTGGAGGTGCCCCTGTTGAGTCCAGTTCATTAATTAATCATTAAATAATCAATTAAATGAAAGGAGGTGCCTTCACTACCCTGTTCAACTGATTGTAGCCATCAGTTAGGAATTAGGTGCATTAATATCACTCAGATCACCCCCAGGGTGCTCCAGTTAGCCTCCTCGAATGTAGGAGAAGGCTAAGTTAGCCTCCTTGATTAAAGGTAGGCATGGGTGTGGCTGGATGTTGTCAATTAATGCTCCACTGATGTCAATAATACTTAAGATAATGGTTTAACTAGGCCAATTTGACCAAAAAGAGTGTGTATGGTGGTAAATGTCTCCAACAATTAACCTCAATGACTCTACATGACTTCATTATATTAATGACTCTCCCAATAGGAACATCAGGGTACAATGAAATACAAATGATTCTGATAGGAACATCGGTGTACAATATAAGATATACAAGTGAATACATTCCGAAGCTACAAATACATCAACATAATATTCATCAATCATAGGTTAGTATTGAAATTGTATAGGTGAATGGTATTGAAATTGTGCTTCACCACTCACTTTAAAGTTTAAATAATGCACATGACAATCTAGCCACGCTAAACAATCTAGTAACACCTAAAAATGAACTCACTCGAGTAGGCCACATGGATAATATTTGCTATTGATAGTGTCCATCAATCTCTCATCCTCTAAATGAGGTAGCAAGTATCATACATGTGACCTATTTTTTTTCGAAAGTGTGCGCAACTTGATGTTTATACCAACTACTAGGTTGGTGAAGTCGTATACAATATCTACTTGTCTATAAACCAGATATACATACCCACACTTCCTTTTATATTGTGTTGCTAATGTCAAGTACTCCCCTTTTATAACCATCAATCCAGTTGGGAATTCAATAATTTCATCATCTTTAACAGGTTCGAGAATGGTTTGTTTCCCCTCTAAGAAATGAGCCAACCAATAGTCAGAACCCCATTCATTATTTTTTTGGGAACCACTGCATATACCTGACATGTGAAATGAAATAGGTCAAGTTAACAATACATTTATTAAAAAAGGTCTTGCATGTAACATAAATAAAATTTCTTTATATGTAAAAGCTTGTAGTGATTTAGGTACTACAAATTTACTTTTTTGTACCTTCTTGTATGAGATCCGATATGTGATCATAGTATGTATAAATATATGTCTGATCATATTCCAAATGGCTTATTTCATTATCCCCCTTCAAATTGGTGCCAAGTGTCACTCGATGCCATGTATCAACTGTAATAACTCAAAAAGCGCTCAAAATTTTGTAAAATTTAAAAATTTTCATTTAACATAAAATGTCAAATGTCAATGCTATTGTACAACTAACTGATTGCATATAATCAAACAGTTTTTAAGAGAAACAAGGATTACTTCTTAATTAGATTATGTATCACTGAAGGCTTATCTTAACAAGTTGTGTTAGCATTGTTTAACGGTTGTAACTTTTTCCAGAAAGTAGAAAAGATATTCTGTCTTTTTCAAATGCTAAGTTTATTATTGTTTTTCTTTTATCAAGTGGGGAAAGTATCTTATGTGTGATCGGGGTTTACTTAGCTTTAAGATAACACAATGGGACTGATGGTTCTTTACAGGGTTTTACAAGTAAGCGTAAGTCCAGTAAAAGAAATAATATTTATATTCAAGTCAAGAAGATATTTCCCTCGTATGAATAAGATGCTAGACTTAGAATGTTTTAAAGCAGCTTGTCTCCTTAATAGGTAACGTTGATCTTAACTATGCTGTCAAAACTCTGTAGGGATGTTAAAACTAACTACAATTCAAAAGGATAAGTCTAAGAATCACTAGCTCTCCTTCTTACTATGGTTTAATAGTAAACATATGTCTTTCTCATATCTTCCATCAAACATAGTTTAAAAGTAAGTATCTTCTCTTGATTTATAAAAATGAAACCCTTGAAGAATTTTCATGTTATAAACCTATAGTTATTATACTGCATATCAAAAATAAATGATATAATCATTGTTAATAAACATAGGATATGCAAAGTTTAATGGTTTGAGGTTCTAATTGTAAAATTTGTATTGCAGATTAAAACTTCCCTCAACTATTGTTTTGCACCCACGAAGAGGAATAAATATTGAGGACATGGAGATGTTTTGTCCACATCTCAATATGACTTAAGGAGAAAACCCTACCCTTATTTTTGCATTGTAAGAAGTTTTTATACTGGTGCGTCCGAGTTACTAGCTCGTGGCCGCCATAACGCTGCAAAACCTCCATTCTAAAACTATTTTTCATAAAAAGTCTGAAATCTTGCCTTAGAGAAGTTATAAGGTGGATTTCAAAGCTTGAATATGGATACGACATATTGTGAGTAACAAGAATCATTTTCCTTCATCGAATCAAGGGCCGAGTTGGTACTTAAGGTAAGAAACAGTGGACATAGGTTTATAAAAGAGTGCTCATCATTCTAGCTGGAGTATTGCTCGATTTTCTTTGGAATCATGACTTAGGGTTTTTAGATCTTATGGCATAAAAGCTACTGAGGAAACATTATCCAAAGTGCTCACGAATTGTCCTAAAGGCTGTGCAGTCTCGGTTCCTACAGGCTGGAAATGTTAGCAGGTAATGGTCTATCCTCTTTTATTTCCATTTTTAAAATAAAAACAAATTTTAATTTAAAATGATTTTAATCCTTGAAATGCTTACTATGTACAGGTTCTCTTCACATCAAAGGGTTAGATAATAGCACAACTCTTCCCAAACACAACCACACGAAACCTGGTAACCCTCGTCTGCACTAAGGATTTTCTTCCCGCATTGTTGTTGTCGTGGTTGGTAAGATGAGAAAAATTTGCTGTTAGTGATGGATTCAACCTAGGTTTTCCTTATTAGGTTTTTGTTCAAGTTATTTTTGTTTTTGTAAACTATTAAACCCTAAAGGGTAAAATGGCAAAAACCTTAACGGCTGTAACAGCCATGACTCGAGTTTACTTGACAGCCTTACAGTCTGGAAGATGAAAAGTTTATTGCTTGAAAAACACGGCTTAAGTCATAATGGTTTAAGTGTTGACTTGTTATTTTTATTTAAATTTTTATCAAAGTTAAAACAGGCTTAAGCCTCGACCATAATTATAACAGGCTTATGAGCCATTATGCCATTTTATATTTTGTCTCCATTTAAAAATGTTGACAGTGTTATTTAATTTTAAGTTATTATGTAATTTAAATGATTTACAGTAAAATATTTTATTGGAAATTTTTACTGTGTTAATGAGTAAAATTAGTACTCTGTTTTTGCTCAGAAGGGTTAATATTTTAAATACCCTACAGTTCTGTAATAAAATAGAAATTACAGGAATCATTTTGGTTTTGCTTTCCTATTTATATTTTTTATAAATAATTAATTACAGATGTTAAATTTTTATAAAGGAATTAAGAGTATGAAGGTCTGTTTATAGGGATAAAACCTATCTTTCAATAACCTTAAGTAAATCTTTGAAGTTTACAGTAAAAACATATGTTTTTAGTGCAGAATGCAAATATGAACTTAGAATAAGTTCTTATAAGAACCTATGGAATACTATCTAGCTTCAAACCTTAAATTCTATCTTTTACTATTCCTATATTGGTTTATTTAACTTTATTTATTTTGTTTATAATAATATTAGTACTAGTAATAGTTCTGTGAATAGTATGACTACTAATAATTAATTTACAATCTATTCTTTTCCTGTGATTAAATAGTATAGTTACTTTTAGTAGATAGAGTAAGTACAGTAAAAATTTATGTAAATAAATCATATGAATCTATAAAAGAAATCATTTTCAATTTCATTTAGAGTTGGTAAACAAATTATCACATCTACTTAATCAACCAGTTGTACTAGAGTACTGCCTATAAAAGGCGAGGAAAAATACAATGTGGTAATTTATTTCTATTTACTTTTCATTTAGCAATAACACTATTGTTTTAAACATAATCTACAAATCATTAATTTGTCAATAAACCATTTTCTTTTCTGCATAAACCCTAACAAAACAATCACATGCATATCTTTGAAAAACTAGTAAACATTTGCTGAAAACAGTAAATAAATTATAAATAACCTGAACAAATATAAACCTGTCAAATGATGAGGTGACAATAGCTTAAGGAGGCTGTTCCTCTCAACCAACTCCTGGAGAAATCTTAGTCTGCACTTCCTCAGGACCCGCGAGCATGTTTCTTGGTCCTCCTGGTAGAGTATTGGGTGAAAGATGTATCCTTAAGACCTTCTGTCACCTGACTGGTCAAATTACAGAAGTAATTCAAACTTTCTTATATCAGTAAGAATTGCATCCTAAATAGTTGCACAAGTTCATTCCTCAGCAGTTAACCCCTCGAACTCACTTCAATAATTCCCCTCCATCGAATTTCTCATGTGAACTTCATTCACACTGAATGATCACAATTCCAGAATGAGCAGCCTCAGCTGTCTTCAATGGAAAGTTTTATAACAATGCCTAGGTCTTCTGGGTCAGTTTTTACTTAATGAGCCACTTGCTCCAATTCCACTTTCTTGGGGAATCATGACCTACAAATATATGGAAGTTTCCACTTGCAACAGTTGGAAGTAGTTTGAGTATGCCGCCACTTGGCAGTATACTCTCCACCCAGTCTCCTCCACCAAGTGACCAGTTAACACCCTTTTAACCGCTTCCGTAAGCTATTGTCTCATCATTTATTTATTTATTAATAAAATATTCTAAAATACATTAATTATCCTTGACCCCACTTGGTCATCAATTACAAAGTTAGCATAAAATATAACATAATGTTCCTCAATAACATTAAATTGTTTTTGCAAATTGGGGCATGTGACATACACACCCCTTTAATTTATAACATCATCCTCGATGTTATTTATTTCTCATCCTCAGAATTCCCCTGAAATAGAATCGGATGTGCATCTTGCAAATGACTTTCCAATTCCCAGGTGGCTTCTTCTGGACTAAGGTGCTTCCATTGCACCTTCACCTGACCAATGGGGAAATTCCGAAGTGAGATCTCCCTCCTTTTGAGGATACAATCCGGTTCCACTAGAAAATCTCCTTCATGTTACACCTGCACATCATTCCAATTAATAACATGAATAGCATCATATACATATTTTTTTAATACAGAAATATGAAAAACATTGTGAACTCTTAGATTTGGTGGTAGAGCTAACTGATATGCTACCTATCCTATCCTTGATAGTATTTCAAAAGGACCACAATATCGGGGTGCTAGCTTAGCATAGCTACCTAACCTCAGAGAACTCTTTTTAGGTATCACCTTGATAAAAACATGTTCACCTACCTGGAACTCCTTTGGAGTTCGTTTAAGGTCTGCTTGGATTTTCTGTCGATCTTGCGTAATTTTCAAATTAGCTTGTACCTATTTTACAATTAGCTCCATCTCTTTTAATAATTCAGGTCCTAATACTAACCTGTCCACTATATTACTCCAAGAGATGGGAGTATTGCATTTCTTTCCATACAGAATTTAAAAATGACTGTACCTAGGTGAAGCTTGATAATGATTATTGTAAACAAATTCTACCAGGTATAAAGAATCTTCCCATTTACCTGGCTGCTCCTTTACATACATTCTGAGTAGATCCTCCAATACCTAATTTACTCTTTCAGTCTATCCATCAGTTTGAGGATGTAAAGAGGTACTAAAGTTTAACGTAGTATTTAACCCTTTAAACAAAGATTTCCAAAAATTACCTGTAAACTTAGGGTCTCTGTCTGAAATTATCACCTTTAGTATTCCATGCAACCGAAATTTTTTTTTAAAGAAAATATCAGCAATATTTGCATCTTTAAAAGTAGGTTTTACACATATAAAATGGGTTGCTTTACTCAATTTATCAACAAATACCATTATTGAGTCATTTAAGTTCTGATTTCTAGGTAGTCCCGTAATTATTTCTCATTTCCAGCTAGGAATATGCAATGGATTAAGTAGCCCAGCTGGATACCGATGTTCAGTTTTTACTTCCTGACATTCAAAGCACCTAGTAATATATTCTACCAATTCATTTTTCATGTTTGTCTAGAAATAATCCTTTCTTAGGATGGTTATAGTTTTATGATAACCCGAATGCCCTGAATAAGGATTTTTATGAACTTCATTTAAAATTAACAGCTTAATATTAGGTACATTAGGTAC
This sequence comes from Pseudotsuga menziesii, assembly GCA_001517045.1. Classification (NCBI taxonomy): domain Eukaryota; kingdom Viridiplantae; phylum Streptophyta; class Pinopsida; order Pinales; family Pinaceae; genus Pseudotsuga; species Pseudotsuga menziesii. The sequence goes on from LPNX010985911.1 coordinate 298,215, forward strand.
GTATAATCTATCTTTATACAATAATAATCATTTTTCATTCAAACTGTACCTTGTACTTGGACTTTCTGTTAAATTTTCTTTTACTTTTGCTTATAATTTTCGATCATTTTCATCTTGTTCTATTCCAGCTTCTAGCTGTTTTTCCAAGTCTGTCTTATAAGTGTTGATAGATGTTGTAAAATTCAGCTTTGCATTTCTACTTAATGCATCAGCAACCTTATTCTCCTTTCCTTTAACATGTTTAATTTCAAAACCATTTTCACTAAGAAAAGCTAGCCACCTAGCTTTCCTAGCATTCAAGTTCAGTTGATCCAACAGATATTTCAATCCTTTATTATTTGTCATTAATATAAACTTCATTCCTATTAAATGATGACTCCACATTTTTAAGGCATGTATGACAACAACTAACTCTAAGTCATAGGTCGCATAATTTTTTGTCACGAACCTTCAACTTCCTAGACTCATTAGCAATCACGTGTCCTTCCTGAGTTAATACTCTACTTAAACCATCATTGTATGCATCTATACATACTATAAAATCTTTATCAGGGTCAGCAATTCTTAGAATTGGTGTGGTGGTTAATAACGTTTTTAACTTTTTAAAACTGTCTTCACACTTCTGATTCCAATCAAATTTCTTCCCCTTTTTCTGCAAAGAGGTTACAGAATTTGCAATTCTTGAAAACCCTTAGATGAATATCTGATAATAACCAATAATCCCCATGAATGATCGAACATTAGTTACATCTTTTGAGACTAGCCAATCCTCGATTGCATTTATCTTTTCGGGGTTAACAAAAATTCCTTCTTTAGTCACCACATGACCCAAATACTTAATTTTATCTTTAAAGAAGTCACATTTACTAAATTTTACATATAGTTGATGTTCTCATAACTCTTGTAAGACAATGTTTAAGTGTTCTTTATGTTCCTCCTCAGACTTTGAGTAAATTAAGATGTCGCCAATAAATACAACCACAAATTTATCTAGATATTTGTGCATTACATTATTCATCAGACACATAAAAACACCTAGGGAATTAGTAAGCCCGAATGGCATAACGACAAACTCGTAATGTCCATATCGAGTTCTAAAAGTTGTTTTAAATATGTCTTCATCCTTGATTCGGACCTGGTGCTATCCAGATCGTAAATAAATATTTGAAAACACTGTGGCTCCACGTAGTTGATCAAACAGAGCATCTATGCGAGGTAACGGGTATCTTTTCTTGATAGTCATTTTATTCATTTGAAGGTAATCTATACATAGTTGTAGAGTTCCATCCTTCTTCTTAACAAAGATGACAGGTGCTCCCGAGGGAGACACACTTGGTCTAATGTAATTTGTATCAATGAGTTCTTTTAAATACGACTTAAGTTCATTTAATTCTAGTATATTCATCTGATAAGGGGCTTTTTAGCTGGGCACTACACCAGGTACTAGCTCAATAGTAAAATCTAATTCTCGTTTTGGAGGCAGTCCTGTAATTTCTTTCGAAAATACATCTGAATATTCCCTTATAATCGGAATATCTTCTAGTTTTAATTTATCTCTGTTGTTATTATTTCTTCATTAATTACTGTTACAGCAAAATATTTATAGCCTTTCTTAACATATCTCTTAAGCTGTAAAGCAGAAATATGTCTTACGGCTATTTTCCTAGGGATTCCCTTTACATTTATTAACCTTCCATCGCTATTTATGAAAGTGAAGGTTTTATCAAAGCAATTCAGGACCGCCCTATGTTTTTCTAACCAATCCATACCAATTAACATATCATATGAACCTAAAGGTAACACATTGAGCTTAACATAGGTTTCAAATTGATCCATAGTTACTGCACAATTCTTAACAAAGATAATTACTTTTCTCTTTGCACCAGTAGCTAGCTGAACTAACCAAGATCTTGAAACTTTTCAACTGAAAGATTACACTTTTCTACTAAACTAGGAGAAATATAGCTTAAACTAGGTCATGGATCAATTAAAATAGATTTAGGTATTTGATTTATCTTACCTTCCACTTCCACCATGGAAGTTTGATAATCTGCTTGTTGGTTCTCTAATGCTGCATTGATCTTGGGCATTGTCCTCGCTAGATCACCAACAGTCATCTCCTCATGTATTATGTGTATGCCGCTAACAGTATTTTTTCGATTGGGCTAATAGTATTGTGTGTATGTCCCAACACTTTATGGGTTCCTTTCATTCAAAATTATTTGTATAGTTACTGTGGTTGTTAGCATATTCTTTATTCCTTTGATTATTTGGATCGATCTGTGAATTACTTTTGTTCCCTTGGAAATTTTTACTAGGAAAATTTCTGGTGTTACTATTCTTAAAATTTCGATTAGGCACAAAATATTTCTTTTTATGTTCAAAGTTATTATTCCTTTTGGCCTTCCAGTTGGTCATACTTTCCTTTTTACGATTCTGTTCATAACAGAAATTTGCTTTCCTCATTTCTTCTTCTAAAGTTTTCAGATTGCCATACTCAATTTTTTCCTTTATATGACAAGGTAAATAGTTGAGAAACCATTGTACCTTAGGTTTCTCATCCACAATATACAGCACATATCTAAGTAGACTTAGAAATTTACTATTTAGTTCTTTCATATTCATTGTTTCCAAATTTAGCTCGTAAAATTTATTAGCCCTTTGTTCATAATACTGTTTAGATAAAAATTTCTTGTTGAAATATTTCTTAAATGTACTCTAATTTATATTTTTCTCCCTTATACCTTTTACTCTTTTTAAGTCCTACCACCATATATCTGCTTTTCCTGTAAGACTATAAATAACCATCTTGGCCTTCAGTTGATTAGAGTTGTTATAAATTTGGAAGTATTTCTTCATCCCGGACATCCAAGATTCTGCTTCTTCCCCTTTTTCAGTTTCTCCATTAAAGGTTGGTGGCTTGATCTTCTTGAATTCCCCAGAGATTTCTTCGCAAGGTTTAAACTTTATCTTCCTAGTATGGTGATTGTCTTCACTACTGTCACTAGTATAATGGAAGTTTTGTTTATGTGAATCACCATATACTTTAGAAGATGAGATACTTTCATTTTTAACTTGTTTATTCTTTTTATCTTTATGATGATAACCCATAACTTCAAACTCAATTCTTTTATATTTTCCCTCAGTATGAAATATTTCCATTAAAATCTGATTTAGCTCCTCTTGAACTCTCAGAATCCTCTCATTTTCTTTCTTAACTGATTCCATCTCTGTTTTTAGTTCCTTAACTGTTTGTAGTAGTTCAGAAGAATTATTAGTTATCTCTTCTTGTATAGGCTCTTTTTGAAAATTATTTAGTTCACTGTAAGGAGACTCCTCATCTACATATTCTTCCAATCTATCCATACCTGTGATTAACTCAGAAAAAAAATTCTCTGGGAATATCATTGAAAGCAAAATAACATCAGTGTGTTTGTTTAAATTTACTATTCCACATATGCATGCTGACCCACATTTAGGCCTAGTGTCTGAACCTTGTGCTCTAATATCACATGTAATAACTCAAAAATTCGTAAAAATTTAAAAAATTTCATTTAACATAAAATGTCAAAGGTCAATGCTATTGTACCACTAACTCATTGCAGATAATCAAACAGTTGGTAAGAGAAACAAGGATTACTTCTTAATTAGATTATATATCACTGAAGGCTTATCTTAACAATTTGTGTTAGCACCGTTTAACAATTGTAACTTTTTCCAGAAAGTAGAAAACATATTCTATGTTTTTCAAATGCTAAGTTTATTATTGTTTTTCTTTTATCAAGTGGGGAAAGTATCTTATGTGTGATCGGGGTTTACTTAGCTTTCAGCTAACACAGTGGGACTGATGGTTCTTTACAGGGTTTTACAAGTAAGCATAAGTCCAGTAAAAAAAATAATATTTATATTCAAGTCAAAAAAATAATATTTATATTCAAGTCAAGAAGATACTTCCCTAACATGAATAAGATGCTAGACTTAGAATGTTTTAAAGCAACTTGTCTCCTTAAGAGGTAACGTTGATCATAACTATGCTGTCAAAACTCCGTAAGGATGTTAAAACTAACTACAATTCAAAAGTCTAAGTCTAAGAATCACTAGCTCTCTTTCTTACTATGGTTTAATAGTAAAAATATGTCTTTCTCATATTTTCCATCAAACATAGTTAATAAAAGTAAATGTCTTCTCTTGATTTATAAAAATGAAACCCTTGAAGAATTTTCATGTTATAAACCTATATTTATTATACTACATATCGAAAATCAATGATATAATCATTGTTAATAAACATATAATATGCAAAGTTTAATGGTTTGAGGTTCTAATTATAAAAATTTTATTGCAAATTAAAACTACCCTCAACTATTGTTTTGCACCCATGAATAGGAATAAATCTTGAGGACACGTGGAAATGTTTTGTCCACAGCTCGAGTTGACTTAAAGAGAAAATCCTACCCTTATTTTCACATTGTAAGAAGTTTTTATACTGGTGCGTCTGAGCTGCTAGCTCGTGGTCGCCATAACCCTGCAAAACCTCCATTCTAAAACTATTTTTCATAAAAAGTCTGAAAGCTTGCCTTAGAGAAGTTATAAGGTGGATTTCGAAGCTTGAAGATGGCTGCAATGTACTGTGAGTAACATAGATCATTTCCCTTCTTCGAATCAAGGACTGAGTTGGTACTTAAGGTAAGAAACAATGGACAGAGCTTTGTAAAAGAGTGCTCATCATTCTAGCTGTAGTATTGCTCGATTTTCTTTGGAATCGTGACTTAGGGTTTTCATATCTTACGGAAAAAAATCTACTGAGGCAACATTATCCAAAGTGCTCACAAATTTGCCTAAAGGCTGTGCATTCTTCGTTTCTACAGGCTAGAAATGGTAGCAGGTAACAACCTATCCTCTTTTCTTTTCCTATTTAAAATAAAAACAAATTTTATTTTAAAAGGATTTTAATCCTTGAAATGGTTACTATGTATAGGTTCTCTTCACAGCAAAGGGTTAGCTGATAGCACAACTCTCCCCAAACACAGCCACACGAAACCTGGTAAGCCCCGACTGCACTGAGGATTTTCTTCCTGCATTGGTGTTGTCATGGTTGGCAAGATGAGAAAACTTCGCTGTTAGTGATGGATTCTACCTAGGTTTTACTTATTACGTTTTTCTTCAAGTTATTTTTGTTTTTCTAAACTATTAAACCCTAAAGGGTAATATAAAAAGAACCTTAATGGTTGTAACAATCGTGACTTGGGTTTACTTTACAGCCTTACGGTCTGGAAGATGAAAATTTTATTGCTTGAAAAACTCGGCTTAAGCCGTAATGGTTTAAGTGTTGACTTGTTATTTTTATTTAAATTTGTGTCAATGCTAAAACAGGCTTAAGCCTCGACCATAATTATAACAGGATTATGAGCCATTACACTATTTTCTATTTTGTCTCCATTTAAAAATGTTGATAGTGTTATTTAATTTTAAGTTATCATGTAATTTAAATGATTTACAGTAAAATATTTTATTGGAAATTTTCACTGTGTTAATGAGTAAAATTAGTACTCTGTATTTGCTGAGAAGTGTTAATATTTTAAATACCCTACAGTTCTGTAATAAAATAGAAATTACGGGAATAATTTTGGTTTTGTTTTCCTATTTATATTTTTTTATAAATAATTAATTATAGCTGTTAAATTTTTATGAAGGAATTAAGAGTATGAAGGTTTGTTTATAGGGATAAAACCTATCTTTCGATAAGCTTAAGTAAATCTTTGAAGTTTACAGTAAAAACATCTGTTTTTAGTGCAGAATACAAATTTGAACTTAGAATAAGTTATTATAAGAATCTATGGAATACTATCTAGCTTCAAACCTTAAATTCTATCTTTTACTATTCCTATATTGGTTTATTTAACTTTATTTATTTTGTTTATAATAATATTAGTACTAGTAATAGTTCTGTGAATAGTATGACTACTAATAATTAATTTACAATCTATTCTTTTCCTGTGATTAAATAGTATAGTTACTTTCAGTAGATAGAGTAAGTACAGTGAAAAAATTTGTAAATAAATCATATGAATCTATAAAATAAATCATTTGCAATTTTCATTTAGAGTTTGTAACAAATCATCACATCTACTTAATCAACCAGCTGTACCAGAGTACTGCCTATATAAGGCGTGGAAAAATACAGTGTGGTAATTTATTTCTATTCACTTTTCATTTAGCAATAACACTATTGTTTTAAACATAATATACAAATTACTAATTTATCAATAAACCATGCTCTTTTATGCATAAAACCTAACAAAACAATCACATGCATATCTTTGAAAAACTAGTAAACATTTTTTGAAAACAGTAAATAAATTATAAATAACTTGAATAAATAAAAACCTGTCAAATGATGAGGTGACAACAACTTAAGGAGGTTGTTCCTCCCAACCAACTCCTGGAGAAAGCTTAGTTTGCACTTCCTCAGGACCCCCGATCCTGTTTCTTGGTCGTCTTGGTAGAGTACTGGGTGAAGGATGTATCCTTAAGACATTGTTTCACCTGACTGATCAAATTACAACAGTAATTCAAACCTGCTTACAGTAGTATGAACTTGAGCCTAAATAGATGCACAAGTTTAGTCCTCAGTAGTTATCCCCTCAAACTCACTTCAATAAGTCCTCTCCATTGAATTTCTCATGTGTACTTCATTCACACTGAATGATCACAATTCCAGAATGACAAGCCTCAGCTGTCTTCAATGGGAAGTTTATAACAATGGCTATGTCTTCTAGGTCAGTTTTTACTTAATGAGCCACCTGCTCCAATTCCACTTTCTTGGGGAATCATGACCACAAATATAGGGAATTTTCCACCTGCAACAGTTAGAAGTAGTTTGAGGATGTTGCCACTTGTCAGTATACTCTCCACCCAGTGTCCTTCACCAAGTGACCAGTTAAAACTCTTTTAATAGCTTCCCTAAGTTGTTGTCTCATAATTTATTTATTTATTAATAAAATATTCTGAAATACATTAATTATCCTTGACCTCACTTGGTCATCAATTAAAAACTTAGCATATAATATAACATAATGTTCCTAAATAACATTAAATTGTTTTTGGAAATTAGGTCATGTGACATCAATCGTATCTGGATCTGGATACTCACAATCATCCCATTTATCGATTCTATAGAAACCACAAAATCAATCCTTCAATCTTGTCCAAATTTGTAGGGTCGAGTTGTCTGAGCTTCTAATTGAATGAAAATGTCGAGTTCCATGCACTGTGTTCATCCAATGTGTGTTGGATCAGTCCACATTTGTCAGCTCCCAGAATATTCTCCGCACTAGGTTTTTCTTTATTTCTTATTCTCCAATCATAGATGCACACCATTTCACTATAGATGCAATGTCTCGAAGGCGAGCACCTATAAAATTCATCTCTTCCCTTCTAATGGATTTTTTTATGCATGCACCAATGCCATCGTGCTCTCCTTTTCCATGACCAGCTTCAAAGTAGTTCCATATATGTGACACCTTTTATTTTATGTGCAATAAATGCAACCATTGAAATACACATGCATTCTTGAACTGTCTAGCACAACCATCTGACCAAATCAAATGATGAAAAAATGGTATATCCATGTAGATATCACATGACCATAGAACAATTTAAAGCAATGTTGCATGTAATGGATGTCATGGATCTGGTCGTCACTTATGTAGAAGTGACTTTATTTTAATATCACACATTTCTCTTCATTGTTGTCTAGCCCATGTCGATAAGTGATATAGACGATTATGCTAACCTACTATGAGTGATAGTATTGACTTTGTATTTCATTTTGTGGTCGTAGGGTGTAATTTTATGCAAAGTCAACCATTGATAGTATTGTTCCAAGAGGGAAGGTGTCTCAACATATTTTGAATTGCTAATCTTTCCATCGTGCCATATCGACATGTTGAATGTACTGTTGGATCTTTCCAGAGAACTTTGAAATAGATTCACATACTTGTAGCCGGTGGGAAATAAAATAAACAATGTTATAAAACAACATAAAAATATTTACATGAATATTAATTTATGATAATAAACAATGTTATAAAACAACGTAAACAACATAGTCATTTAAATGAGTATTATTCATGTACATTGTCACCTATGAAGTCACCAATTTAATCTTCCTGCTTTCTTTCCCATCATGTAGTTGATATGTCTCATATTGGTAGTTCTACTTCTCAACAATTGTATTCCCCAATGGTTGATATTCACTCTCATGGAAGCAATCAGATCGTAAGGATATCCCACCACATTTGTTGCAAGAACCATCTACACATTGTTTTAAGTAATATGTCTGCCCATCTTACCTTAGACGCATTATTCTTGGATGAAATATCTAGATGACATTGATAGTACTATACTTGAGCTTTCCTACACATGGTTAGGATGAAAAAAATGATGTATATGTGCACATGTATGATAATATATATCAAACTCTATGTTGTACCTACAACAACAATTGTTTTGGATGGTATTGATTCCAACAAAAAAAAGCTTTCAATTTTCAAAAGATCTTTTCCCGAGCCTTAGCTCTATGTGGGAAATTTTAAACATCTCGAACAATTGAGTTTGTGTCATGTCAAGATAATGTTTAACATGCGGTTCATTATTCATAGAACTCCTACATCATTTTAACACATCCTTTGTGTTAGAAGAAGGCCTAGTGTTATCATTCCAAAATGTGTGCACTAGCCCCTTCACTACTTGAACTAACTTCATGTATTTACAGGGAAACCTACCGCAAAATTCCCATAATGTTTCCATTTGTCCCTCTACATCAAGGCTGTTTCTTCTTACTAAATATTTTTTAAGTGTCTTTGGATATAAAGGCACAAATTGTGATGTGCATTTAAGTAAACGATGCTTTCTTGTGGATCTACTTACAATTGATTTATCCAAGACGTGGTGAGCCACATTACAGTCATCTGAATGAGTTCTTTTACCAATCGATGTGAATGCAGCAATAAGATATTTAACAATGTGATTACTTGATTCGATATTTTTGAATGTTCTTATGCCCAAATTTTTCTAACAGGTGCTATACTTTTAGATTTAATTAAAGCTATAAATAATTGACATTTACTGGCTTCATATTTTTTTTATCAAAATATGGTTTCATTATTTGAGAAGAATGATGAAGGATAGTGCGTTTAGGTACCTTTCCTTCCATGGAAGTCAATTCTCTTTCATCCACTTTTATGCGTTTAGGAGTTCTCTTTCGTGTTGATGCGAGATTTTTTTTCGTTTGAAATGCTGAAGTGATCATGAGAGGAAATTTGGGATCTAAAATGGGCCTTATAAAAAATTGTGCCATGGATGAGCCGGATTGAGTTGAATTTTTAAACTAATAGAATTTCAATATCTTTGGTCAACCATTATGGTTGAGTTGGACACATAATGCTTATGTGTCATTTTTTTATTTGACAATAGCTAACTCCATATCAACCTCACCTTGGTTAAGTTCTAGAAAAGATCACCTCAAAATAAGATAAATAAACTTTAACTAATAAATATAGAATATTTTATTTGATCACTACTTCCATCTCCTCTAAAACATAACCTTCACATTAATTAAAATTGTAGTGGAAGCATTTTGAAATACTAAAAACATTTATTAATCAATTTTTTAAAAAGAAAACTAAATAATATTTAATTTTAAATAGACTTATCTTGAAAGACTAAATAAAAGATATTTAGTATTTTTAATATTATTAAATAATATTTAAAAAATAAATATATTTAATTATTACATCCAAAAATAAATAAAACATTTAAATACTGACAAAATAAAAAATAAAAACTATATTTAATGTTACTAAAATTATAATAAAATTTGATTTTACTTTTTTTCTCTCTTACCTACCTACCCATTAAACCACAAATGTTTTTTATATTAATATAAAAAATAATATGAATATACATAGTTTATTGTTTTTTTATTTTATGTGATGTAATATTTTTTATATGAATTAATATAAAATTTACATTAAAAAATAATAGTGATTTTTTTTAATACTATTATAATTATATTTTTCATTATAAATGAATATATTTGAGTTTTACATTTATTAAATATATAAAAAGTAGTGGTCTATTCATTTAAAAAAATAATAATAATAAATTCAAAAGTTTCCTATCATTTATTAAGTGTGCACAAGAATCTAAATATTTCATTAATATTTTTAATCAATATCTCTTAACTCTACATTAACTCAATATAGTTGTCAACTACCATTAATGAGACGGTTTAGGTTGACTTTCATTAGATTTTCATTGGATTTAATCTGACATGGCATATTTGTAGTGTGATGAGGCTTTTTTTATTATTTTCCTTTGGAGGCCCATTTTAGACCCCAAATTTCCTTATTATTATTTTTTTTCGTTTGAAATGCTAAAGTGATTTTTACATCCACTACAAGCTGACAAGTTTGATTAGGATATTGAACCAGCTCACATGGTTGCTGTAGAGACACATTTTCATCATCAGGAACATAATGATTGAACTCTTCAAAAAAAAGTCCACTTAATAATGCACCAATATTTTCATCTTCCCCATAACCAACTTCCATTAAAGTTTCATTATCCTCCTCAACCTCTACGTCAGGTATCTGTGCTTTTCCTCGAGATGTTGAGGTGTAGGTATTTGATGCAAAGTGTAGTGTTCCATCCACTGAATTCAATAATGAAATGTGGGTCACTGGAGAATGAATAGTATTGTTCACTATCAAATTCCTCTAATTTGACTCTTCCTCTAGGGTATCTGACATTATATTTTCTATTGAATTGTTATGCTTCATCTATTGAGCAAGAATGGGAAGTATTTGCTCGTCGATTGAATGCCGACGATTTCTTGATTCTTCCCTCTTCCTTTCTCTTTTGTTTTTCAGTTTCTTTCGATGTAAGCACCTTCCACGCTGATTTTCGGCCTCTATTGCATGCATTCCCCATTGAAATCCACCCAAACTTGTAAAATTCCTATAGATTTGTGTAATAAGTGATGAAATGACAGGCTCAACAGTTCTTTGTGCGTGGGTTCAAAGGAATTATGTCTTTTTCTATAGTAAAATTGGCCCACGTCCTGCAACCCAACATTTTTTATAAAACTAATATCGCATATGCAATATAACACATGTCTGTTTTAATGCATATGTGTTATATCACACGTGTTATGGATACAGTGGTTTACCCCTAACGGTCGCTATGTAAAACATGATTATCATATCGCATATGCAATCTATCGCATATGTAATATATCGCATATACGATGTAGTGCATATCACATAGGGGAAATTAACAATACATTGATTAAGCTAAAATAGGGGGGGTAGTCAAAGGATGGAGAGAAAGGTGTAGCAGGAATCATGGGAGGGATGAATGGGAAGGGGAGAGATATGGGGGGGATGAAGGGAGGAGAAATATAAGGGGAAGGGAGGGATGGGTAGGGGAGATATATGAAATGGGGAATGAAGGGAGGATAAAAATAAGTGGGAGGGAGGAATGGGGGGATTAAGAGATATAGGGGGGATGGGAGAGGGAGATATATAGGATGGAGGGATGATTGGGTGCAGGAAATATATAGGATAATGGATGTAGGAATGAAATATAGCATAATGGATGGAGGGAAAAATGGGGGGGAGGGTGGTTAAAGAGTGAGAGGGATGAATGGAGTGGTTGTATAGAGAGAGGTATTGAGTGAGTGAGTGAGAGATACAAATGGGGAGGGGGGGTTAAAGAGTGAGAGAGAGAGATGGAGGGACATACAATGATGGATGGAGGGATGGTTAGAGGGTGAGAGAGTCAGATAGTAACATTGAGAGAGGAGGGATTTAGGGAAATGAAGGATAGTCAAGGATGGTTACACCAAGGGATAGATATGAGGGATTGTGTGTGTGATATATATATAAAGAGAGAGAGAGAGAGAGAGATGGAAATAGGGTGTGTGGATGTATATGAGAGAGACAAAGGGAAAATGTTGGTTATAGAGGGAGAGGGGGTGTGGTTTTCTAATACCAATAAGTGTGCAAGTTTATTTGAGGGGGTAGTAGTGGTGAGATAAGGAAGGAGGGGGGAGAGAGGAAGAGAGGGAGGGAGGGGGAGAGAGGAAGAGAGGAAGGGAAAGGGGTGAGAGAGAGGGTTGAGGGATGGTTATATANAAGGAGAGTAATATGAATGGTTAGATAGATAGGGATGGATAGAGTGTGTGAGGATGTGTGTGAAAGATACAAAGGGAGGAAGTTTGGTTATAGAGGGCGAGAGGGTGTGGTTTTTCAAGCCCAAGAGGTGTTCAAGTTTGTTCGAGGGGGGAGTGGTGAGATAAGGAAGCTTGGATATTAAGATCCTTGGTCCATTTTAGATTGGTTCAAAAATCGTATTAAATCTCTCGTGCATTCTTCTAATCATTTGAGAGCTATCAATTGAGTTGTTCTTGTGCTCAGTGATAGTTTAGCTTAGAATTTTGGAATTTGTTCTTGGTTTAGGATCAGATTAGATAATGTTATGGGTTGTAGAAATAGAATACTAGTGGCAAATGAATTATCGTTTTTCTTACATAGTTAGAATATTTTCATTCTAACTCTGATTGCTGATGAAGATGCCTCTTTAACCCGGAAATGTGGATGGAAGAACAACTTCACTTGAAAGGTCGATTGAAAGATCAATTGAATTGTTTTCTTTTAGAACTAAAATTCAGACAAGTTTAGTTAAACTAAGATCCAGATGTTTTGATAAGGACTCTAAATAAGAATGGAGGAGGTTATACATTGTATCCAGACTATCAAAATCTTATGAATGTGGAGGATTTGTAAGATAGATGGTGTTGGGAAATGATTTGGATAATTAAATATACAAAAAGTCTAAAATTCTCATGTGGCTTGCTCTCACCTCAAAATTCTTGACTGAATATCTCTATCAAAAGAAAAATAATGAAGGTCCTTGAATATGTTATATTTGTTGGCAAGGTAGAGAAGACATATCCCACATCTTCATGAAATTTCCCTTTTCTCCTCAATTTTGTAATAACATAGAATGTTGGTTAGGAAAGAAGGATATTTAGAAGTACAATTCTATGGAGGTAGGCCTAAAAATATGGTTTTCGTGAGAATATCTAAACAATTATACAACAGTTACTTTCCTAACTAGTTGGAATCTTTGGAATTATAGGAATGTTGTTTCTTTTGAGAATTGTCCCTCCCATTCTACATAGGTTTCTACTGTTGTGTTCTCTTTGGATTAACATTCAAAGGAAGAGTCGAAGATTAAGATCAATAGATATAAAACACATATGTGTTATAACACATATGCAGTTTGTATTGCATATGTGTTATTTTATAGCATATGTGTTTTGTAAAATATAAAATTTCGATGGGAATAAGGATTGGCATCATCTTCGAAAATAGCTTCAGAAAATCGAACCTATTGGCCAGGACAAATAAACCAGGGCTATTGCCTGTATTTCAAAACTCTTTGAATATGCTTAGTTTCGATGTCATTTTTTTCTATGACAAACACAATATTTTTTTATGAAAATATAAAATATTGTAGAATACGATCTTACGATTATGAATATGTAATTTTTTGCTACATATGTATGTTTTATTTATTTATTATTATTTTTCTATATGACACACGTTAGTTTTTGAAAATAGATACATCCATTGTTTTTTATATAACTTTTTATTTTCTTCGCTATTTCACAAGAAAACTATATGATGCACTAGAGAAGAGTGATCTCTACAATCTTATATATATAAATCAATAATTTCGTTATGTTTAGTCCCTAAAGTGTTGCACTTGCACATAATGTTTTCGTTTCAAGGATTTCTAACTTCAATAATTAATAATAAAAATAATAATTCATGAAAATTTTGAAAAATAGTGTTGCACTAGTACCATATGTTTTTTATATGTCTGCAAGAGTTTATCCAAAAATGACATCATTTACCTCATATAGTGTTGCACCCACACAAACATAAATGTTATGATGTGCTTAAAGTTTGAAAACCCATTTTAAGGGAAACTAATTTTATAATCATTTACACAAATTTTATATAGATAAACGTTATATATTATGAAAGATTATTCAATTACCTAACTTTTGTATTTTTACTTCATCTTCAAATCTGTTAGGGAAGTACCTGTAATTGACACCTAAAGTCATGCATTCCATGTTTTTCAATTTTATGTGGCAATTAAAGTTCCTTTAAAGGAGTCGATGATTGTGCATCATCCCTAAAAAATAGGTTACTTAACATCTGATAAGCACACTTTGTGATAGTTGGAAAAAAAATTCAACTTCAACAATTTGATTATTAGATACAACTATTAGATTATTAGATATAACTAATAGCTTAACTCCATTAATGATACAAATTTGAGCTTAACTTCATATCCAATAAGGACCTTTACTTGAATTGCAATTGTTGATATATTAATGTTTAAATTGATAGATACAACTATAAGCTTAACTCCAATGATTCCATTACTACTAGCTTAACTTCAAATGGTTATATTGGATAAATACTAGATTAACTATTAGCTTAACTCCAATAATGTTAAAAGTTTAACTTAACTTCAAATCTAATCACGGTTATATTGGATAATTATTACATTAACTATTAGGATATTCCAATGGTGATACAACTATTAAAATAGATTTAGATGAAGGTGGTAATAGAAAACTATTAAATAGACTAATAACTAGACCTACATTGAAGTTCCCAATAAGCTTTCCATTAAAATATAATAAATATTTTTATAAATGTTATAATTAATATCTATTAATGAAAATAGAAGTGAAGTTTGATTTCCAAAATCCCAAAAATGTATAATGACTCATGATAGTAAATTCATGAAGATTCATAGTATTAACTTTTAAATTAAGCAATTTAACTAATGCTAGCTAATGCACATTAATATTTAAAAATACAATTAGGTTTAACAAACATTCATAAAAATATGGTTACCGCTTGCATGCAGTTAAAATACAAGAGTGTGTTTTGACAACAAGAAAGTCCATTTGAAGGCTACCAAAAAGTTTATAATTGTGATCATTGTCCAATTGCTCAAGTTTTTCCACCATTAGAAATCTGGGCCATAGGACTTTCTTTTTTTTCTTAAGAAATATATGTCAGGGTGTTATTCTAAATGTGATCTATGGTATGATTCAAATTGTGATCTATTGGTTTACCACAGGGTACCTATCGCCATGCAAATCAAACCGACAACAAGCATTTGGTGTGGATATTGAAGAATTATGATCAAGAGTTGATTCAAATGGATTCCAACTTGGAGGAATAGGTTGGATTCTATATTTGCAACTAATGCAAACTAAAAGGTTAGTGATTTATCTGTTTGTTTTTATATGCCATATACAAGAGAAATTTTGGATTGGCTCCTTCTAAGCTGTGAGAATGAAATTTTTTTCCTATGTCACATCCCCTCCCTTCTACCCAAGAGGGAACACGACCATGATGCTATTGATGCGGGAAAAATAATCCCATGAACATAAATATAAAATGCATTGAACTTAAATATACACAAATGCATAAATTATTAACATACAATGGAAGCAAAATACATTCATTCATAGCATTTAACATGTTCATATTAATTCATAAACACATATACAATTGTAGAGATCAAATAGACAAGAATACTTATCTTGGAATAAGCTTGTCCTGTAACCACCTATGTCACTACAACGTTCCACCCAACCATAGGACAGTGTGCTCATCAGTCTCTCAGCAACACTACCACCTCCGAGCTGGGCATGATTACCATAAGGAATAAGGGAACACTAACAGATTCATGCATAGCCAAGGATATAACAAGAATTCAGCTAAGCCAACACAATTGGGTTTATCAGGCTGCAAAGGAGCTATCAAGGTTGACTACTAAGCTAGTGAGCTCAACCATAGAGATATGCACACCTACACCAAATTTATCCTGGCTTCTAGAAAATCTACACACCCAACAAAAGGAAGCATCCCCTTCTCTGCTACACAGTCCCTTAGGCCATGCCCTCCCTTCCAATGCTATTCAGGTGTGCAAAGAAGAAAACTCGTGCCCTAGATCTGTCTATGAGTTTCCTTATTCCACTAGATTAATCCAACTAGTTTAGACCCTATTTCCACTCCCAAAATAGTTCAAACCAAAAAAGCAGAGGCATACACAACAATTTCCAGGTTTTGGTTTTGAAGAGAAACATTTTCCAACAAAAAACGTAAACAGAAAATGGGTAAAACAACCCCCTTAGAAGCAATTTGATTTCCAGAGTCATTTATGTCCCTAACATGTCCAAAATGAACTCAACAACACTCAAAAGTCATCGGTCTCTTCTCCCACTCACTAGCATTACTAAAAATGGATTTCTAGCTTGAGGAAAATGAGGAAAATGATAGTAAAACGTGAGGAAGACAACCCAATCCCTAGGAATTACAAAAACGACCTCCCATCCATTGAAAATATGTGGTAAACAACCAAAATACACACAAGAAGCTCTAGCTTCCTGAGAGAGCTCACATGAATTAGAGAAAATGGTGGGGAAAATGGAAAAATGTGAATGCAGAATTCCAGGAGCTCCAAAAACATGGGGAAAGACAACAACCTAAATGCATGAGCGAATGGTAGCATTTTTGGGAAATAACTTGCCCCATAATTCAAAATTGTGTTTCCCAAAAACTGATGGTTTCTCCCATTCGAATTTGGACTGCCATACCTTTCCCATCCCATGCAATAACCAACTCAACTAACTTCTGGTAGTAATAAATGATTGGGTGAATAAGACAAGAAAGGCAGTTGATAGTTTGATGGGTTCTCCCTTTAACATTTGGATTTTCCCCATTGGCCCAAGGGTTTGAATATCCCCCCAATCCTTAGAAAATCATGCCCCCATCTCATTATTGTTGCATTGACATAGTTGGTTGTGGGTTTTTAATTAAATTGCTTATTTACATGATGTCCAAAATTATAATGTGTCAGCTAGCACAAAACACCATCGACAACGATTTTTAATCATCGAAACATAAAACTCTAAATCGATGGTGGGGATTTTTCCTTTAGCTCCACACCATGATTAATTACAATATATACATCATATACATTTAATGCAAATGGGGTCAAAACCAGGGTGTTACATCCCGTGCTTGCTAAAGCATAGGGTTGGTTCTAATTTTGTTATGTAATTGGTTTTTATGTTGAATTTGTCTACTCCCTTCACCCAAGCTATAAATGCACCTTTTTGCATTATTAATGCATAACATAATCATGTTTCCTTCATTTCTTTAATAATCTCTCCTTTTTATAACATATTATCATATTTCCCTTCTTCCTTAAGGGGAAATAAGATGATTTTTGATCCATCCTTTCAAAAGGTGTATGTATTTTTTCCTTCATCATGTATGAATTTTTTGTCATATTGCTAAGGCCTCCCCAATAATAGATGACACACATCCATCATAATGACATCACACCATACTTCATCTTTATAAGTCTTACCAATGGAAAACTTGATCAAATATATTTTATTAATGGTGACTTCATTCCCTTTTTTTAACCATGCAATTGGATAAGGATAGGGATGTGTTTCACAATGTAATTCCAACTTATCTACCATCTCTTTGGAAACCATATTCTCATAACTATCACTATCAACAATAAATTGACATTACTTTCCTTTGGAAGTGCACCTGGTTCAAAAAATATTTGTTCGAAGCTATGAATATTCATTTTTGTTGCTTTGTCTTTTCTCTTTTTTCAGGAATCATCATTGACCTTCGTATCATGAGATTTCCCCCCATATCAATCAGAACTTTATATTGAACTCATTTTTATTCATTCCCTACTTTGACCAAGTTTAAACTAAGTTGTTGTCCTTGATTTGGCTCATGCATGTGATAATTTGAGCATTCAAATGCTCGATGACCCTCTACACTACACCTAAAACACCAATAAGGTATTCCTCTTCTGCCATCATAACCTATACCCCTATGAAATCATCTTCCTTGTGGTTGGTTTGGGTTATCTTGTCGAGTATATTCTTCTTTATCATCTCCTTGGGATGATTCTCCTTTTCCATAATTAAAATAACCCCATGAAATAGACGATGTTCCTCTCCTTTCTCCCCTATTCCCTTGAGAAAATTTTCAATTCTTTTTTACCTTATCCTTTAAGGAAAATTAACATTCATCTTCCATGTTGCGAACCCTATGCATGCTCAATTCATCTTGAATATAAAATTTCAAACAAGTCACATACCTTGCAGCCAATTACTCATTAGTTTCATGTTAATCTACACAAATGGACAACTAATAAAACTTATGTGTGAGTTCCTCCACGATGGATAGGTTTTGTTTCAAGTTTTGAAACTTTTGAAAAAAGGTATGTGCATAGTCTAAGGGAAAAAAATCCTCACAATTTTTTTCCATCTTATTCCAAGTCTTTATTTTGTCTTTTTCTTTTTTTGTTTTGTCTTTCTACATGCAATTTTCATCTTGTTTTCTTCTGTCATAGGTTTACATTCAAAATAAATTACATGAAGTTCAAGCAATCTATTAATCCTCTGGTTTAAGACTCTCTGTATAGTCTGAAACTTCCATTTTGATCACATCATTTCTCCCTTCTAGAGCCTTGAGCATCCTTTCTTCAACATGTATATGTTCTACTTATTCTTCTTCATGTTCTATATGTTGATGTACACCTCCTTGGTCTGTCTCCTCATCATATGCTTCTCTTCATATTATCCTTTCATTAACCAACATGTTTTTCAAACATTATATGTGCCTTTGTAGGTTTTCCATATTTCTATACATTTGAGCAAGAGTTTCTCTTCCTCTTCCTCTCCTAGCCATATTCCTACTCTGATACTAGATGATGTAGCCAATGAACTTTGATTCATTCACAAGATCTAAGATCCATGCAAACCCATGAGAGTGGAAAAAATAACTATCTTTGTATTTATTCTCCATCCTATCTATTACAATAAAGGTTCAACCCTTTATAACTGATTTTTGAGATTTTTGAAATCATATATTTTTAAAAATTGCTAATTTTTGAAATTCTCGCATGACTCTAAAATTGACAAATAACTAAAATTTAACTAGAGTGACACTAGGGGTCTAATCGCTTCTCTGATTAGGTGCATAAAATAATAGATAATGTGTAACATACCTCAAATTTTAAACATAAAAAATTCTATAACCACATATCTTTAGACATATTAATAAAATACTTAATTGTTTTTAGGAATTTACAAACCAATAGAGAGTTTAAAGCATAACCCTCGCCATATGAAATGATCATCATCTCCTTAACCTTAGAAAAAAATTTCCCAAGCAAAAATAGATTTCCAAACAAAAACTCAAAATCCAAGTTACTGTTCTTCTGCAAGAACCATTCTGCAGTTCTTATTCCGCGTTCCACATTCCGCGTTCCGCATTCCACATTCTGCAATGCAGAATGTAGAATCCAAAATTTCATTAAATAAATCGTTTACCTTTCTCACTGTTGATTCCTTGCGGAATCAACCATGACCGTCGATCTTGACATGATGAGGATTGAGGGTTGTGGAAACTCCAATTTTCATTAAATTAATCCTTGACTTTCCACATTCTGCATTCTACATTTCGCAAATGCAAATTGCGGGTTGTGGGTTGCGAAAAATCCAAATTCCATTTTCTTAATCTTTTACTTTCCTCCTTCTACATTTCGCAAATGTGGATTGCAGGTTGCAGGTCGTAGAAACTCCAAAATCTATGAAATTAATATTTTACTTCCCTCCTTCTGCAATCCGCATTCCACAAATGTGAATTGCGGGTCGCTGAAACTCCAAAATCCATGAACTTAATCTTTTACTTTTCGTCTTTGGCATTCCACATTCTGCAAATCTGGATTGCGGGTTGCGGAAACTCAAAAATACGTTAACTTAATCCTCTACTTTTCGCATTTCGCAAATGTGAACATGATATCTTTACTTTCTACACCATTGATTTCTTGTGGCTTAAGTCCTGAACGTTGATCTACATTTTTGCAGATTCCACAATGAAAACTCTACAACTATTATCATTCATTGATCTTCTTTGCAGATACAATCTTGATTGTTGATATACTTCTTTTTGGATGGATGTCTAACCTTGTGGATTATGTAAAGTAGGTTTCCTTACAACTTTTCGGAACTAAAACTCCACAATCTGTCTTCTGCAACTTCTATGAACCGTTGATCTCGTTGTATATTTGATCTGGACCGTTGATCTTCTAATTTTATGGATCGACGTCTAACCTTGCAGATTCAATGGGTTTTGGTTGGATTTCGGGGTTTTTATATACTGTAACCTAAACTGATCTAAATATCAATTCCATGCTTAACCCTTCTTTGTTCATAATTCTAACAGTCAATCCCTAGTTGTGCTAAGTTGATTAGGGATTTAGACAACAATTTTGTAAGGTTTCCTCTATGTAAAAACAAAATAATTTTCATCCAAGACATAGGAATAATACATATCGACGCTATAACAACATTATAGATTTAGTCCACATTCCAATAAGCATAATTAGGTTGAGCAGAAATGATAGGAATAAATAATGTCTAGTTAAATGTAGGAATACACAATACATTTTAAAAGGAAACCGAGGATTCAATCTATTATATATAGATCATGAGTTCTAAATTCTTCAAGTATCATATTCTAAACTATATCAACAACAACCAGTTCTAACAACTTATGCTCAATACGAGTTATTAATCACTACAATAATAACATTGTACATATCTAATATACTACAAAGAAATAGGGATATTTGTTCTAGAGAAATGCATAACCCTACTGCCTAGAGATGTAACTGCACATAAACATTTCACATACATATCCTATTGTAACTAGAAAAGTCCTAAGTAAAACAGCATATGAACCTGGCACCAAAGCTGGGAAAACAAAAGTGGAGAAGCTGTTCCTCCCAACCAACTCCCAAAGAAACCAATTTACTTGCTCAAGAACCCTTGAGCCTATTCGCTGAACCACTAGAGAAAAATATCTTAATGTGACATCTCTTGCATTACACAGATGTTAATCCTCATCCAATGCTAGCCTCCTATTTCTCATGGACATACTATAAAAGTATTTTTCCTAGGACTTGGTCATTTAAGAGCCTCCCGCTCTTTAGAAACACAACTAGGAGTGCAAACCTAGTTTTTGGGGATTATAACTCCTGCATCTCAAGTTCTCACTCAGTGGTCTCTACCACTTGTCATTTCCCTCTTGTGGGTTAGAGAACATTCTTTCAACAACTACTTCCGCTTTTGTTTTCCTTGAGCATATTTTATTAATAAGGAATGTTTAATTACAAAATTTTATATTCTTTACTTTCGTGTTAAAGAATTATAAAATATTAATCACAGTATTTTCCATCAAAATTAATATTTATTAATTCAAGGGGTATTACAAACACCTCCCCTTAAAACATAACACTGTACTCGGTGTTATAAATTTTGATTTTATTCATCCATGTTAGACTCTTGGAATGAGTCTGGATATTGCTCCTTCATATTACATTCCATCTCCCATGTAGCTTCTTTCGGACTAAGGTGCTTCCATTGCACCTTTACATGTTCGATGGTATGGTTCTAGAGTAAAAGTTCTCTCCTGTGGAGAATGTGCTTTGGTCCCACTTTGAAATCCCCCTCAGGTTCCTCCTAGATTACATTCCAATTAATCACATGAGAAACATCATGAACATATCTCTTCAATATATAAACGTGAAACACATTATGTACTTTAATATTGGGTGGTAGGGCTAACTTGTATGCAACTGACCCCATTTTAGCTATAATTTCAAATGGCCCACAATACCTAGGTTCCAATTTATTATACTTTCCCACTCTCAAGGTACTTTTCTCTGGATTTACCTTTATGTATACATGATCACCCACCTGGAACTCTCTAGGATTTCTTTTTAAGTCAGCAGAACTTTTCTGCCTATCTTGGTCAACCTTCAATTTTTGTTGTACCTGTTTCACAGTTAGTTCCATATCTTCTAATAAATCAGGTCCTAACATTATTCTACCAACAGGGTTTCTCCATGAGATTGGATTATTACACTTACTCCCATATAAAATTTCAAATGGACTCATATTTGCAGAGAGCCGGTGGCCATTATTGTATGCCAACTCTGCCAGATGCAGATAGTCTTCCCACTTAGTGGATCTTTCCATGACATACATCCTCAACATGTCCTGGATGACTTGGTTTGCTTGTTTTGTTTGTCCATCTATTTCAGGGTGGTAGCTAGTGCTGAAGTTTATCTTGGTTTCCAACCCTGCAAACAATGATTTCCAAACGTTTTATGTAAACTTGACATCCCATTCAAAAATTACCATTTTTGGCACTCCATGAAGTTGAAATATTTTTGCAACATTGACAACCTTGTAAGCCAATTTCACAAGTATAAAATGAGCAGGATGGCTTAATTTGTTACTACAACCATAATTGAATCATGTTTTTTTTTTAGTCAATGGTAAACCTGTGATAAAATCCAAAGATATTACCTTCCATTTCCATTCAGGAATTAGTAAGGGTTGTAACAAACCTATTGGATGTTGATGTTCCACCTTCACTTGTTGACATTCCAAACATTTGGACAGGTATTCCACTATATCTACCTTCAATGTTTGGCCAAAAAAATTGCTTCCTAAGGGTTGTTATCATCTTTTGGTAACTAGGGTGCCCTTCATAAGGGGGTATGTGTAGCACATTTGAATTAAATTATTTTAGATATGCAATATCAAGCATGTATATCAACGAGAAGATTCTAAAAAACCCAGATACATATTCACCTAAGAAACTCCCTCTAACTCCACAGGTATCCTGCTTTGATTTTAGAAAACAAAGGTATCCCCAAGACCTGCCTCAAGGGAAAAATTTATCATCTCAATTGGTGTTTTGTTTCTTCCAGGCCACCATACATGGTTTTTCTGCAATGTATATCCTAACATTGTTCCTGCATCAAACAATTAATACATAGTTAATCAAATCAAATTATGAATTTACAATTATGTCTCCTATAGAATTAGATTTTTGAAATCCAGAGGCCATCCTCTTATTTTTTGGCTCTTGTAAGTGGGACAACTTACCCTCTATATTTTACACTTGCTTCCAACCTGGAAAACCACATATAACATGTCATATTAACACAATTATATATTAGGCAAACCATCAATATAAAGTATCAAAATTCCAAATCTGGGATTTTGAAATCTATTTTGTTTAGTTTTCACTGCAATGAGGTCCTTCTCAAATGTTTGGCTCTTGCACATGGTAGATTCTTGTCTTTATTTTATTGGACATGACCATACTGCCACGTCTTTAGTCAATTCTACCTGTAATCTGCAACTTCCAAACATCCCAACAATTTGGTGGGCCTCTATGTATACAATTCTTTCATCATAGGATTTACACTAATCCATGAAGTGATCTTCAAAATTACAATACTAGGTAATTCAAGCCATATCAGTTTCTACCATTTCCAGGACACTATATGGTTATCTTATATGCATCATTAAAATAACCAGACATTTCCACCTTCTTTATGTAAGTGAAACAAACCTTCTATACCCATGATTAAGCAATCCTGTTCATTATGCCTTCATACCATACCATCACACACTCATTGCACCCTTCACCACATACTATGTTTAGGTCTTTATTGACTAAACATTATTTGTTCACCCTTATTTCTCACTACTTCATGTAGCTTACTGGTTTGATTCCAGTGAAAGGACACTCTAATCTTGATGCCCAGCTTCCCTGTATACAGTATTTCTTGTGACTGATACGCAATTTAGTCAGGTTCTATATTTGGAAGAACCTATAAATTTAACCAACCCGACCAGTATTCCTTCAAATCTTTATGAAGAGAAAACTTCAAATTAGAGGTCAGTTTTTTTTCATAAAAACTTATGCATCCAAACTGGACTATTAATCATCTCGCTAGTTGAAACAGTGGAATCATTAAGGACCATTAGATATTTATCCACCCAGATCGACAGTGGAATTCATTTACTATAGATAATATTACATTAAAATTCTACATCCATTAAGTTTTGTGAATACCGCATAACTTTAACTAGTGGAATCGATGACAGCCATAAATATTCTTCAATGATCAGTCTTTTCCATTAATCTCACTCTCCTTCGCATCGGTTACTTTCTAATTCTACGTCTCAACTCACATTTTATCTTTCACACTCTTCTTTCTAGTGGAATGTTCAAGGGTCGTTGGATTTATCTCTATTCAGAACGAACGGTGGACTTCTGTGTCCACCTTCCACAATTTAATCTCCGTGCACTTTAGTTCAGTGGGATTCCCACCAACCGTTGCATCTTCCCATTCACCATATCTCAACCATAGATCTACCCATGCAGGTTAAGTTCAATTAATACATTCAAGAGTTTTATCTTGCTTCTAACTCTCATTTGTGGAATCTATCCTTAGCTGTAGATCTGTCTGAGTTACAAATCTTTAACTCAAGTGATTCACATTTGAATTTATTAGAGGAATGATCAGTTTCATTCACACTCTCCCTTTGTCTATTGATCATAGAATCAATCAACCGATCTCTTCCAAGCTTTTTTTTGTCCAATTTTGAACTCCATTCTAGCATTCAAAAAATCTATTTTCCCACACATGACTACCTTGCAGATCTCCTTATAGACCCTTGAAGGTAGGGAGATCTGGAATTGTTTACCAACAGAGGGATCCATCTGTTGGGTGCAGGGTCAACATTTCTAATATAATTTAACCCTACTATATACTTTTTCAACAAATCCATGACAATCATCATTTACACGTACATCTGCATGTCTACCAAGGTTAATATCAACACCATATACATGAATCAGAATCTAACATCATTAGAATTCATGATTCGCAAAGGTTCCAGTATTCCTATTTTTCCTATTCACTCATAGGTAAACTTATTACTTCATAGGAACAAATTTACTTACAGTGCATATACCTTTTATAAGTATTTTTCTTCCAAGCACCTTTCTAGTTTCTCTTGGATGTCCAAGCAAAACAAACCAAGTGTTAACAGTACTCTCAGTACTAAACCAAGCTACCAAACACCAAGATAATTAGAGGTAAAATATTCAAATTATGTCTTATGGTCTTGTATTTCCTCTTCACATTCATCAAACATGATCAATTACCTTCTGTTTATCTCTAGTGGATGGTTGAAATAACCAGTGTTTCGTATGCTTTATCGTGGTGAGTTGGCATACCTCCCCCATCCTTGGGGTGATGCAACTCATGTCACTCCTGGATCACTTAATATAGCAACGGTGGGATTAGAAATAATACCTTCCTCTTCCCCATCGTTCCCACCAGTTTCTTTTCAATAAGGTATTAGATAAATATACATGAAGTTCATTTTCAATAAAGCTACCTAAGCCATGCTCAATCAGTTACACGATTAGTACTTACTTTTCAACAACGATATAATAAATACCCCTAAGTTATTACTAGTACCCCTTCAATGCTACCACCATATACCTTTCTAGTGGAGATCATAAGGGAAACTATTTTCATACATCACCTAAAATACTTTTCTTTTACTGCAACATGCAAAGCTAAGTTACATGCAACAACTCGCATCTAATTGAAAATCCACAAGGGCCATACAACATATCACTTTTCATCTTATTTCAGAGCATATTTCTTCTCATATTTCATTCAAGAATCCATTAATCATTAAATAAAATTAATCGTACAACGATCATCATGGATACCTAATTATTAATCCATAATACCTTAATCTATTTTAGTCATATAATAATCATGTAATGTCCACCAGAGACAACCCTTCATGAATCACTTACCATATGAGCATCCGTGTTAGTACATCCACTAGAATGTATTAATCAGAACCCATCAATTTGAATACACAACCAAAGTACATTAACCAAGATTTATCAAGCCAAAGACGATTGTCGTTTAGTGTGTTTCAACGGAACTAGATCCCCAAGAGGTGACAGGGTTAATCCTATGGCTCTGTCTTTTGTAGAACAACTTGTATGTATACAAAACAATCCAAGCAAAACTTTTAATGGTTAGAATAAGGTTTCTCTGATTCAATTAAAATCTGTGTTCCCAAAAGGAAACAAGGTTGAAACCTGTGGATGTGATACCATATGTAACATACCTCAAATTTCAAATATGAAAACTAAATTCTATAACCACATATATTCAGACATATTAATAAAATATCTATTTTTTTCAGGAATTTACAAACAAATCGAGAGTTTAAAGCATAACCCTATTCATATGAAATGATCATCATCTCCTTAACCTTAGAAAACCCTTTCCCAAGAAAAAATAGATTTCCAAACAAAAACTCAAAAGATAAGTTATTGTTCTTCCGCAAGAACCATTCCGCAATTCCAATTTCGCGTTCCACAATGCAAAATCCAAAATTCCGTTAAATAAATCGTTTACCTTCTGCACCACTGATTCCTTGTGGAATCAACCCCGACCATCGGTCTTGACTTGATGAGGATTGATGGTTGCAAAAACTCCAGTTTTCGTTAAATTAAGCCTTCACTTTCTACATTCCGCAAATGGGGGTTGCGGGTTATGAAAACTCCAAATTTCATCTACTTAAACTTTTACTTCCCGTATTTTGCATTATGTAAATGTTGATTGCGGGTTGCGGAAACTCCAAAATTTTGAACTTAATATTTTACTTCCCTCCTTCCGCATTCTGTATTCTGCATATGCGGATTGCGGGTTGCAGGTTGCAGAAACTCTAAAATTTGTGAACTTAATATTTTACTTCCTACCTTCCACATCTCACATTATGCAAATGTGGATTGCGGGTTGCGTCTCGTCGAAACTACAAAATCCATTAACTTAATCCTTTACTTTCTGCATTATGCATTTCGCAAATGCAGATTGTAGGTTGCGGGTTACAGAAACTCCAAATTTTGTTAACTTAATCTTATTACTTTTTGCATCGTTGATTTCTTGTGGCTTAAGTCCCGACCATTGATCTAATTATTTATGGATTCTAGAATGAAACCTCTGTGACAATTATTAGTCGTTGATCTTCTTTGCGAATACAATCTCAATCGTTGATCTACTTCTTTCTGTATGAATGTCTAACCTTGCGGATTGCGTAAAGTGGGTTTCCTTACAACTTTTTGGAACTAAACCTCCGCAATCTATCTTCCGCAACATCTGTGAGCTGTTGATCTCGTTGTGGATTTTATATGGACCGTTGATCTTCTAATTTTCTGTATCAACATCTAACCTTGCAAATTCAAGGGTTTCTGGTTGGAATTGGGGGGTTTTCTTTACTTTAAGGTAAACTGATTTGAAGATTAACTTGATGCTTAACCCTTCTTTGATTCCATCTTCTTTGTTCATAATTATAACAGTCAATCCCTAACTGTGTTAGTTGATTAGGAATTTAGACAACAAATTTTTAAAGTTTCCTCTATGTAAAAAAAAAAAAATCCTCAGCGACATAGGCATAATACATATCTACGCTATAACAATAGTACAGATTCAATCCACATTCCAATAAGCATAATTAGGTTGAGCAGAAACGATACAAATAGACAATGCCCAGTTAAATGTAGGAATACACGGTACATTTTAAAAGGAAACAGAGGATTCAATCTATTATATACAGAATCATGAATTCTAAATTCTTCAAGTATCGGATTCAAAACTATATCAACAACAACCAGTTCTACCAACTTATGCTCAGAACGAGTTATTAATCACTACAGTAATAACATTGTACAGATCTAATATACTACAAAGAAACAGGGATATTTGTTTTACAGAAATGCATAACCCTACTTATTGGATATCTAACTATACATAAACATTTCACATACACATCCTACTATAACTAGAATTATTCCTAAGTAAAATACAGTGGGAACCTAGCACTAAAGATGGGAAAAAAAAAGAGGAGAAGTTTCTCCTCCCAACAAACCACCAAAGCAGCCAAATTACTTGCTCCAGAACCCCCTAGCCAGTTCGTTGAACCACAAGAGAAAAATACCTCAATGCAACATCTCTTGCATTACACAGATGTTAATCCCCGTCCAATTCTAGCCTCCTACTGCTCATGGACATACTATTAATAGTATTTTTCCTAGGACTTGATCATTTATGAGCCTCTTGCTCCTTAGCAACTGAAATAGGAGTGTAGACCTAATTTTTGGGGGTGATGCCTCCTGCATCTCGAGTTCTGACCCAGTGGTCTCTTCCACTTGTCATTTCCCTCTTGTGGGTCAGCGAACACTCTTTCAACAACTACTTTTACTTTTTCTTTCCTTCAACATCTTGTATTAATAAGGAATGTTTTATTAGAAAATGATATATTCTTGAATTTCCTATCAAACAATAATAAAATAATAATCATAGTATTTTCCATCATAATTAATAATTATTAATTGGGGGGTATTACATAACTGATAATTACAAATTTAAAAAATAGTGAAAAATTAGTGAAACCTCAATTTGAGGCATTATATGAAGGAATTTAACCCTAGAAAAGTGTCAAAAAAATTTGATTTGAAGGATTTGATCTTTCTCTGGAGTGTATACTTTGAAATGCAACTTCCTGTTAAATTTGAGCCCAAACAGATAACCGGGTCAAAATTTATGACCCTTAGAAATCCATGCATCATTCTTTTCTTTTTTTCCTTAAATTTTTTAAGCCTTTGGAAGTCCTTGTATCAGTGTGGATTTATGAACCTACTTACATGGCACCGGTTATGTTTTAAGTTATCATTTATGTTATTAATGAGGACAGTTGTGTGATTTGCTTCTAGTATGCAAAATTAAGTAAATGATAGGGTATGAGGATATCAATGTGTGTTATGATTAAATTAATGAATGGATGTCATGCATATGATAGATAAATTAACTTCTTTTTCAGTATTGTTGGTTGATAAATTAGGTAAATGAGTCATTGACTTGGAAACACTGAAAACTGTGCATGATCTTATGTTTAGATGACACTAAATCATAGGATAGAGGGGCTATGTGATGACTAGATACCTGTTATGATGTGTAATCTAGTGCAGGTTTATGCAGGAGTCTAAGTTTTCGAAATTGGTCCTTTGATGATGCAACTCTAAGAACAATAATAAAAACACAAATGTTGTGATTTCAGATAGGGTGTTGACCCTAGTTCCAATAAGAGGAGTGTAGGTATTTACCACTATGTATCCTCCAAAACCTGAGGTGATCGGAGTGGTGTGTTGAATCACGCTCCCTAAGGTATATAATGATGACTATCAGGTGCCTTCTAGGGAAGTTAGGTCAATTTAGTTGATGCATATGGTGTTAGATCAATATAGTTGACGCTCCACGATAATCTAGTAGATGAATAGATAGTAAGTGTAAGATGGAATTAGATTAGTAAGGAAGGATGATTAGAAGTAATATTTTCGTTTGTGATTTGAGACACCAATTTAGGTGCACTTGTTCCCTTCACTTGTAAATCATGGGTTGATTCATTAAGGTACAAATCTAAATATAATGTTGAATAGTGTTGATGTGTTGTGACTTAGTTAAAAAACATTGCTTGATGTTGTGGGTACTCAATTGTTTTCTTGCATATGTGTTCATTATTGTCTTGTTAGTCAGTAACTATGCATCAAAGGTGATGATGGCTGACTATGGTAAATGCACAAAATATGTGTACATTGACCACTCACCCACACCTTTCACATATATACTAGTATTAGTTAATATGTAAATATATATACATATTGGTAATTGTTGTGTTATCATGCATACTAGTTCATGGGTGCAATAAGATTAAGATTTAATATTACTTATAATATTAACTAGTTGTTATTAATTTTTTGTTGCATTAGTTAGATTCCATAGAATTAGGCTCATTTACATTAGTATTGAGATCTTTATTAATTGCATTCATTTAATTCTCATTAGTAAGTACATTTAAATTAGTAGTATCTTAACATTGATTATGCTAATTAATATACATAAACTATTCGTTGACTATCATGTTGAAGGTGGACCAATTAATATAATACTATGAGAGACGCGAGACTATTAAATAATAAATATCTTGAGATATTTTATTATTTAATAATATTTAGATTTTAGGTTGAGTTAATGTGATCAACCTCCCTTGTTAATGGGAAATTTGAAATATCCTTAAAGGGGTAGGCTACTTACTGTTATTATTTTCTTGTAGTTTGATTTTCCTAGGGATCTTATCAAGAAGAGGGAAAGGGGATGGAAATAGGGGGACGAAATAAACTTGGATGGAGGAATTGGGGGTTAGACTTTTATAAGAAAAGGGAAAATAAAATGGAAAGGGAAAACACTTAGGAAAACAAGATATGGATGAGACTAGATATTGTTATTGTGGTTATCAGAGTTGTGGGTATGGAGGGCTAAGAAACCCTACATGTTTTATAGAATTAGAATCTTACATATTAGTTGGTTAAGAGGATTAAGCCCACTTTGAGCATGTCAGCTCAACTACTTGCATTACTTGGTTGGACTAAAGACAGGCTTATTGCCACAAATTACTAATTCAACCAAGTTTGTAGGTAATTGTTATTCCTACTTGGTTATGTTATTTCTCTTAGCATTTTCATTAATTGATATAATGAAATTATAGTAAAAAGTGATATCAAATTTATACTTATTATGTTACAACTTAAAGTACCATTCTCTCAAATTATTATATATAATATTTGTTTTTATCTTATTCCAATTATTATTCTTAATGTAAGATTCAATAATTCACACCACTAAAATATCTCTTATATTATTTAAGATATTTATAAAAATATGATGATGAACATTCTTAATAAAAGTTATAAATCATGCATTATATGCATTATTTATATTTTATAAGTTAAAACAAATTTAATATACGTAGTATTTAATATACATTTATAAAAATACAATAATGAATTTAAAAATGTGATAATAAAAATTATAAATCATACCTTATAATTTATAAGTTAAAATATTATTTAATATACTTAGTATTTAATATATGTATTTATAGAAATATAATGATGAACTTGAGAATGTGATGGTAAGAATTATAAACATGTATTATGCATTTATGCATATCTTATAAGTTAAAAGATTTGTAACATTCAAAGAAGAGTAATGATATAAATTTATTTATTTTTAACTTATGTGACATATTTTAATAAAGCATGTTTCGTGACATTTTATTAATAATAATGAATATATTATTATTTTATATATATTGTTTGGTTAAAAAATATATATATACGTATATAAATATATTAATATATATTTAAATATAAATATAATAATGATTTTGAAAATGTGATAATAAAAATTACGAACCATACCTTACTTATAATTTATAAGTTAAAATAGCATTTAATATACTTAGTATTTAATATAATATTTATAAAAATACAATGATGAACTTGAGAATGCGATAGTAAGAATTATATAACAATGTGATAATAAGAATTATATAACATGTATTATACATTTATGCATATTTTATAAGTTAAATTTTTTGTAAGTTTAAAAAAAGATAAGGATATAAAATTATATCTTTAACCAATTTGTTTGATTAAAAAATCTGTACTACATCTATATGATTCATAGTTATTGTTATTGAGTATTATTCAAGTGGTGAGTATATTATGTAATTGTGATGAAACCACTACATACGGTAGTTGGCATGAGAATATGATTATTAAGTGTGTGAATTCTGCAAATAGATGGCACATGAATGTTAGTGTAAAAATAGAATTTTTATTTTATGTTTTTTTAATTATATTTTATCATAATAAATTATATTTGTAAAAATAATTATATATGATATTTTTATTGTTATTGATTTTTATTAAATGGTAAGTAGATCATATAATTGGGATGAAACCATTACATACGATAGTTGGCATGATAATATGATTATTAAGTGTGAATTCTGTAAATAGATGACACAGAAACATTAATGTAAAGTAGGATTTTTGTTTTGCATTTATTTTAATTATATTTTATAATAATAAATTATAATTGTAAAAATAATTATATATAATATTTTTATAAAAATATAAAAATATTATATATATACAAATATATATTTCGAGAAGAAAATAACAAAAATCTAAAGGTTCATATGGAAAAGTAAAATACAAATCACCTTTGGTTGCCTAAAGTTATAAATCATAGTCATGGAAGAGATAGAGTGTATACATTTTTCACATACAACGAAGATGAATGCAAATCAAAAAAGCAAAGTGCTTCGGCTCGGCTCTTTAAGATGGAAAATTTTTATATGATTAATTTTTGAAGGTGCAAATTTCTTATGAATATATATGAAGTTTATATGTGAAACTAAGGTAGGATTAAAAAAAAATTACATTTTATAATTATATAGTACAAGGCAAATAATATATATAATGATTTTTTTTTTAAATGAAACCCACGAATAAACAAGATGTTGGAAAGATTCTTGAGTTAACTTTGTTTTGTGTAAACAAATGACATCGATGTTGTTTAAGTTTGATGGGAATAAGTTTGTTAATTTAATCTTTAGATATATAAGAAAATGTAAAATAAATTATTAAAAATAATTGAAAAAATTAAAATACTTTAAAAAGTAAATTTTGTATTTAAGTTTAGAAATTTTAAAAGAAATTATTTTTAGATAAATTGTTCAAAATAATAGGGAAAAATTAAAATATCTTTAAAAATGAGTAAAGGGTCTTTTTTTAATAAGTAAGAGTATTTCTATATTACTTGTAATCTACATAAAATACATAAGGAGGCTTAGGATGACCCTCCATAATTAGAAAGTAGAACATGTTATAAGTACTAATAAAAAAACAATTATGTCAACCAAGGTCTCAGAAGATAAACCCATTTTCATGTAGTTCAAAAAGACTAATGATTAGAGACTAGCAACAGAATAACAACATCTTTCCTTGCTAGACTATGACTATCATTGATCGCTCTAGTATCACAGTAAAAGATGATTAACAAAAATAGAAACAAAGTAACTAACAACATATGCTTCACGAGCTACTAGGTGCAAGGAACCTCGAGGGATCATCATCTCCTTCATGAATGATGTGGGGCAAGTCTGGGGTGATTCTCTCCAATGGGTGTTTGGTCTCCAGTTCCATCCCCAATATTCTAGCAATGATGTCCAATTCAGAGTCAACAAACTTGATCTCCAACCTCATGCATTTCAAAGGAGACAATTCCTCTTTCAACTCTACTATCTTCTTGTTTTGATCAACCATAGTCCATAGTGATTACTAACAACGATTTTGTAGACCACTAGAGGTGGATTGATTTGTGGTATAGCGTCATCATGGATATTGTGTCTCTAGGGTCTGCAATACATTTAGATAGACCCAAAAACACCCAACAATGCTTCTGTGATGAGTACCCCAATGCTTCTATGTTGAGTACCCCACTTGAATCGTCTTCTCTGCTACCCCTATCTCATATTTAATCGACATAGTAGTGTCTTTATCATAGAATTTGGTCACTTCAATGGACTTGGATATCTCCCTAGATGACCCTAGTTTCATAGCCATCGCTTCTCCTTCTCCACTCTTTTTTTTCTTTCTTATCGCACCCCCTCTCATCCTACCACCCTTATCACATTCCTCGTCAACTTTTGCACCCTCAAATACTGAATAACTAGCCTCTATAACAAAGATCCATATTGGAACAGGAAATGGAAACATGGGATTTTGAATGTACTCCCTACTCTCCCTATTGATAACCCTCGATGTGAGGCACCATAATGGACACCCTCTTTGCATATTGAGAAATCTCCCTCTCATAGGTACAATCATCCTTCACTTGCTCGAAATTGAATATGGTTTTGTGCCTTTCATTATTCAATTTGTCTTGAATCTGTAAGATTTGCATGCACCTCATCCATTCATGTTGTCATCTATTTCCTGGAGCTTTGATTTGCATGCACCCCTCCATTTGTGTTGTCATCTATTTCCTAGAGCTTTGAGCCCGCCTCCTCATCCCTTCGCTAGCTTGTGGTATCCCTCGTACATACCGAATGGATTAAAAACACAAGTTTTTAATTTCCTTGGGACTTCCATTTTATAAAAGCATTCAAGTCTTCCATTTTATGAAATTGAGAGCTATTGAAACTTTTGCAATTGTTATGTATTTAATGATGTTGGCTTATTTGAGCAAGGGAAATTGAGTATAAGAGTCTTATCTACATTAGTCAATAATTTATAAAGATAAAATGTTCACAACAAAATTTCAACCCAAAATCCGACACCTTGCATGTTTGAAATTCGACACTTCTTTGTCGCATTTTTGACACATACACCTTTTTTTTGTCATCGGTGGCATAACGTCGGATCTTTGACATTCTACTAATGTGGGTCGAAGATGTGACACACTATTGTGTCGCATATTCGACCATTTTTCCTTCCAAACTGCCAATCAAAATTGCATAAACCGTCGAAAATTCGACGTCCTCTGACCCTTGAAGCATCAGCCTTTCGACGGACAAAAGTGTCGGAGGAACAGCAACGTCATCGGTATTTTTATCCAGAGAGTGTCGAAAATCCGATGCCATCTGACACTGGAAGAGTCGTCCTTCCGACAAGAAAAAGGTCAGTGGCATGGTGACTGCGTCGAATATCCAACGCAGTCTGACACTTTAACCATCGGTCATCCAACGGGTGGAAGCATTTACCAAAGTCTCAGAAGAACGTCGAAAAAGAGATGTCTGTTGGTGGATTTAAAAAAAAAAATCCAAATATTTCACTTACCCCCACATGGTTTCAGCCTAGAATTTGACCACTGAAGGAAACTTGTTTGGACTAGACATTGGTGAGTTGACAAGTAGCTCAGATGATCGAGCAAAGTTTAATATGTGGAGTGTGTCAAAGGGCTCAAAGAGAGAGTCTTTACATTCAAAATTGTCAGACATTTTGGGAGATGAGTTTGAGAATACAAGTGAGAACAAAACTGAGTTTGAGAATACAGGAAAGAAGAATCAGCAAGTTTCTGAATAGTCAGTGATGGATTTGAGAGAAAACACTAAAGAGATGCCAATTTTGTCAAATTTCTCTAAGCAACATGGGTCATTGTTTGCGGTCAATTCCTCCTCAGTCATGGATTGTAGGCCTGCAGAAAACAAGTATGTTGAGTATGTTCCCATGATTGGGGTATGTTCCAGTAATGGTACCTCACCATTATTCTGAGATTTCCGTGTATAAAAGAAAACTATTAGAATTGACCCTGACTGAACTATCTTAAATGTTGTTTCATATAAAACCCAAAAAAAATTAAAAACAAAACTAAGTTTAAACTTGCAATACCTTACTCTCTTGCAGAAGGTATTGATGTCCTTGTCCAAGGTATCAATAAGACTAATAGCCTATATAACCATGTTATCCACTCTATTGATTTTGAATTTCACGTTGGCTCTGTTGTAGCTGTGCCCAAGACCCAATTGAGCCTTATCCAAGTCTATGTGATTCAAGATATGTGATTTCAACTCAATGGCAGACAAGCTTTCTAAATATACTTTGTTGTTACAGAAGGGTACCTAAACCAAACAAGAATTTAGAAAAGCCACTTCCTATCTGATTCAAAAAATACTTGTACTAACAACCACTTAATGGTATATTAGCTCGGATTCATAGCTAAGGGATGTAGACATTGGTTATGCTCATCTTGTTGTATTGTTGGTTTAGATATTAGGACTCTTTTGATGAATCTATATTGATGACAAATTGATTATCCTAGAGAATACATAAGGAAGACTTTTAATATTTTTCTTAAATTTATTTGTTTTGAATGATGGACAACAAAACAATATCCAGCACACTTGAGTCCTTGTAGGACTAGTCAAATGTATATTTTTATTTATTCCTTGGCAAATATCAAATATAGTGATTTTAAAACACATCTCAGAGAACAAAGAAATCATGGATCTGATATAAATCTAAGTTAATAAACAAATCCTTTTAACTTTCAGTATAAATATGATTCATGAGTCCTAACTAAAGAATTAAAAGACACTTATGGAAAATTGACCTCAACTTGACAGCTGTTAGAATTGACCCTGATTGAACTATCTTAAATGTTGTTTCATATAAAACCCCCAAAAAAGTAAAAACAATACTAAGTTTAAACTTGCAATACCTTGCTCTCATGCAGAAGGTGTTCATGACGTCCTTGTCCAATGTTTCGAGAAGACTAATAGCTTGTATAACCATGTTATCCACTCTATTGACATTGAATTTCACGTTGGCTCTGCTATAGATGTGCCCAAGACCCAATTGAGCCTTCTCCAAGTCTATGTGATTCAAGATATGTGATTCAATTACAGATCTCTATTTACTCGTTTTTGCATGATTCCTCAATGTCAAAACTAAATATCCATTCAATTGATGCTATGACCCATTTTGCTCCAAACCAAGCTAGGATTACTACATATCAGCACTATGTACATCCATCAATTATAGTTACCTAGGATATGTATGAACAGAATTAGTCAAGCACATGCAAAAATATTATAAATGGACAAATAGAAGAAAACAATGTGGTTTAGACATTCCTTAATTTCTATACTCGGATTTATAATATGATCACACTTTGTCTCTTAGGAGACAAGTCACTAACGAAACAATGGACATACCTGAGAGAGAGAGAGATAGGTAGTTGTAGGGCAGAGTGAGA
>LPNX010985912.1:14828-26413 GCA_001517045.1 Pseudotsuga menziesii
CAATAATGTAGATAATATATTGTTTTTGATAGGGAGTCAGAAACAAGAAAATTTGAACAAGAGAATTTGCATTTTCTCACCTTGTCCCTAACAGGGGAATAAGAGATTTAAACTGTTGTTAAAAGTTTTACAATTAACATCAATAGATCTTGAATTAGGACGGTATGTAACATCATTTTCATTCATGCACAACGAAATTGTTTTTCAGATAATTATATTAAAGCATGCAAAACTACCAATTCACGTCTCTTGAGCCTAATCAAGCGTATAATCAGTCACTATCTCTAAAATTTATACAATCATTCTCTACCCAGATAGCAATATTCGCAAATGATGTATGCAGAGGAAGTATTACATAATGTTATACTCTATAATTTCAATTTCAAGTAGATATGGCTAGGTAGGTTGGCTTAAGTAGTAATTGTTATGAATTGCAAACGAGAAATAAAGTAATGGGTTATAAAATTGGTTTTTTAAATAGTGAGACCTTATTTATGTTAATATTGTACACTTCATTCATTCTCGTCAAAACTACAACCAAACATCATTTTAACCACAAACTATAACCATCTTTCATTAACTTTAACATAAACCTGTTCAAGAATTTCAGTGTCATTAGACATTAGATATGCTTTTCTCTTGCAATGATGTTCTCACAAAAAATTCACTAAAACTAATATACAAGCACTTGCTCATAACTGGACTTCATTAAAACATATTCTTTGTAACGAATCTAGCTAAAGTGTATCCTATGTGTAGGTGTTTGGACTATGCACGCCATGTGTTTGATAAACACATGAACGACATGTTCTTTTATTGGCATAGATCTATTTTAAACCCAGATTTATCAAGTATCGAGAGGGATCCAATTTTTTGAGATATACATTTTTATACCATTCAAATCCCTTTAGGTACTTATAGATCTGGGTTTTATATAAATCTATGCTAGTTTATTTTTTTATTTTTTTATTTAAGTATTTTAATATTTTTTTATTTATGTTAGCTAGCATAACGTGACAGCATCTCCACTATACTTCCCTATACTAGGTCTCTCCATGCAATAAAATGTGCTCCAGAAATAAAAGCTACAATAAAACCCTTACACTTTATTAGCAAATAAATGCTGCGGGATGTCATTAAACCTGATAGGTATACTTTCCCTTTTGTCCTCAAAGCATGCTATAGCATGTCTTCTCCAGAAGAGGACAAAGAGATTCATCATGAAATAACAAGAAATGGGCTTGAACGACATGGTTATGCGGGCAATGCTTTCAGAGACATATATTACAATTATGGAAGTGTGGAGAATGCATACCAAACATTTGACAAAATGCGCACCAGAGATGTGGTCTCAAGGAGCGCAATGATAGCAGAGTATGCCAGGATGGACAAAACAATGAGTCACCAGAGATGTAGTCTCATCATATGTCATGATTACTGGGCTTGCCCAGGATGTGTGTTTAATTTGTGTCTTTGATGATGTTTAATCAATTGCAACCATAAGGTGAAAATCCCACCATGGTTACTATCATAAGCTGCTTCTGGAATAGCACCACTTGGGAAGATATGCAACAAAGCAAGGGAAGATGAAAAATGTTTATATAAGTACAGATGGATTGAATTATGATGTTTCCATTCAGACAATTCTCATAGACATGTATAATTGGACCTTAAAAGATTAATAAGATTTCAGCAGTAAAGGTGTTAAAGTTTTATATTTTTGTTAGGTTCTTTTAAAAGAACTAGCAGAGTTAAACCAAATGGACACCCACCAATTTGAACGAAAAATGCCTTAAATATATTTGAACGAGGAAATACGCTTGTGGAAGTTGGTTTAACTTTAAATCCCAAACAAAGTAGAAATTGTTTTAAATAAAAAAGTGGTTTTATTATTGTTTTGAAGAGAACATCTTACCTGTTTTTCAAATTTGATTATTAGCAGCCAGGTGTGTTTTTAGTAGCTAAGGGATAGACCCAGATATATATTTACATTAGTGGAAGGTTAAATACCAAGATCTATCTTGACTTAGGATCTACCAAGTGTTGAGAAGGATTAAATTTTTTGAAGTGCAAACTTTTACTTAAATTTTGCACTTAAGTTTTCACTTTAAGGGATTTGATCTCCTTAGTTAAGATGGATCTATACTAGTTTAATATGTAAATCTCTACTATGTGGTCAAATCTCTTATATGTAAATCATGGTTTTCCCATAACAAGAAGTATTGGAAGTTTCTTGATTTTTTTAGTTTTAATTAATTGGAATATATATCTTTTTTGGTTTGGAAGTTTAAATTAAGATAAACTTTGTAAAATTTTTATCTACTTAATATTTATTATTTTATTAAAGTACCATGTGTGGACTCCACTTTTATTTTCTAGGTAGGTTATAAAATATATTGTAAATTTTTTGTATATTTAATATTTTATTATTTAATTAAATTACTATATAAATTTACATTCTTTCTTCATAGTGAACTCTAGAAAGCCCTTCTAAACACAATGAAATGATGGATAATAAATTTCATAAAAACAAATTTGAGTAATCAATTATATTAGTAAAAATATTCCAATAACAAAGAGAATATGTATAAAACATATTTCGGGTATATTGGAAATGCAGGATTTAATGGGCTATAAACTTTCTACGTTGTCATTCAAACTGGATTCTTGGTAGACATGTCTGATTGTGTAAGTCAATCAGTTGAAACTTACCTATGTAGATTTGGAAAATGGCAAGATGGGTTTAGCAGAAAAAAAGTTAGTTAACCAGCTCCATAAATAATTAACTGAGTTTACATCATATCTACTACATCTAACCATGGTATAATTTTTATTTTCAGTCACATACATCTTCAAATCTGACTTAAAGAATGTGCACAGAGATCAAGCTTCTTACACAGAGATCAAGCTTCAATGATGGTATATGCAGCAGACAAATGCATAATCAAATTATAGAAACCCTTCTTTGCAGATAATTGGATTGTAGTTTCTCCTCTTGATGTGTTTCTACAATACTTTGACATTGAATGATTTTGTATGGGCCATCCCTGCTTCTGGGTACTTGTGGATAACTATTCTTATTCTTTAAGAATATGTCAAACCAATCATGTAAACAATATTGATATATTTGTCCATTTCCAGTGAGTTGTTAGTTCTCTAACGTATTTGCCACACTTAAATGATAACCCTTATACAGCTTGTGTTATTTTCCCACAATTTAATGATGAGCATTATCCCTCATGTAGTAAAGCATTAAATATTGTGTGGGGTCACATGTAATGCTGCAGAGCAAGATGGATGTGGGGTTACCTATAATGCTGTAGAGCAAGGTGGATAATGGTGCCCCACTTCAAGATGGATGTGAGGTCACCTGTAATGCTATGAGCAAGATGGATAGCGGTGCCCCACTTCAATAATCAAATATTCAATTTCAATACCGGTACTCATATATCGCAATGAAATCTATCTTAAGATGCATGCATTTCGCTTGAATGCGTGAGACGTCGTCCAAGGTAACCAATGTGAGATTTGATTTATACATTCGCTATGCAACCCACAATCACCAAAATGATGTAGGTTCAATGTTATTTATTTTCTAGTTGTTTTTTGTGGTAGGTTTGGGCTTTTTTTCATATTGTATTCTTAAGTTCAAATCCAATATTGACATGTTGGGAATATTGTTTTGATAGTTTATCCCAAACCTATAATCGACTTGATTTTGAAGATTTTCCTCTAATCTTTGAAAATCTTGTAAATCTAATACAGCTTTAAATTAATATAAAGTTGATTTTTCTTCCTTGAATCATTCAGAGTGTTGTTCTTTTAAACTATTATATGTGGGAGAAAATGTTGTGTAATATGTTTTCATTTCATTGTGTACTCACATCAATGAAAAAGGCTGAAAGCTACACTGAAGCATTAGGAAGTAGCATTCCAAGAAGGAAGTAGCATTCCAAGAGGACCAATGGGGGCATTACAAGGTTGGTTGAAATACATATATTATTACAAGGTTGATATATATATATATATAATTGGTTGTTAAAGAATAGTTTAAGGAACAATCAAAGCATTTTTAATTTTATGATATTTTTGTATTGCAATTAAGAGCTGGACATCATGGTTTTTTGTTTTGTTTTTCATTGTTGTTTTATGTTGTTAAAGTAATCATATGGGTGGTTACATGTATGTTTTATTTTGTTAATTTATTGTTGTTTTATGTCATTTAAGGTAATCATATTAGTGCTTACATGTATGTCATTTAAGGCAATCATGCTTAATGCTTGAGAGTTTTGACGTCATTTCGGTTTTTAAAGAAGTTCTTTGGCATGAAGTGAATCCTAAACATTATCCGGTTCCATCTTACATAAAAAAGACAAGAAATATTGGTCCTCAGCCTCTACATGACTTTCCTGTAGGATATTTTGATGGTGCAGCACAAAGAATGTTGGGGGGTGCTGGGTTTGTGATCTATATAAGTGAAACCCATTACTTATGTTTCTCGGTGGGCTGTGGTATTGGAACCAACACTAGAGCTGAATTGATGGCACTCTGGTCTCTACTTAGAACTATCATCCGGATGGGACTGCCCATAAAGAAGATATATGGTGATTCAATGGTGGTTATATCATGGGTCAAAAGACAGTCGGCCCTTAATATTCCTACATTGAAACACTGGTGTGAAGATATTTTCTCTATGATACAACTGGTACCTTCTGTGGCCTTCAATCATATCTACCGGGAACACAACATACTTGCTGATGAACTTTCAAAGAAGGCATTATCCTTGGATTTGGGTTCTGGTATTTTCATGGAATACATGGATGGGATACATATTAGTGAGGGACATTTTGCCCTCTTTTGATGGCTGAAATTTCTCCTTTTACAGCATTCAGTCATATGATCAGTATTTACTTTTTGGTTTCTGTTTTTGTGATATTTTCAGCATGTATGTTGTGCTTGCCTGGATCGATATGTTTAAAGGATACAGAATAATAAATTCTGACCTGATATATCAGGAGTGATGAATAAGTCTGACGAGCATCAGACTTAGTTTTCGCTTATCTTTTATTTGATTGCTGGCTGTTATATCATTTCAGCATGCTGCTAGTATAATGTTCCTTGCTGGTTTTTGACTGTATAGCTGTCTTGTATGCAGTTTTTGAGTGCTGTCTCTGTATTTTCCTTAGACAGATTATCAGATGTGAAGTTATCCCACTATTGAGTGGCTGTACTCGGGAGCTGTTACTTAACAGACTTTTGTAACTGTTTATGATGTCTTTTGATTCTATATGAATATCAAAGACTGGTAATTTTTCCTCTGAAAAAAAAAAAGAAGCATCTTCAGTTGCGGAAAAGAAAAATTGCGAAAAGAAAAATCAAAGTTTCGATTTCCGCATTCTCAATGTGGAAATCGAGAAATAAGACAATAATAAAATATGAGAAAAATACTTTTCTGATTTCCGCCTTCCGCACTGTGAAAAGCGGAAGTCATAAATACATAAAGTTTTATTACGAACAAAACTTTATGTATTTCCGACTTCCACCTTCCTCGGTGTGGAATGCGAAAATCGGAAAAGTATTTGTCTCATAATTTTTTTTTATCTTATTTCTCGATTTTCGCTTTCTGCATTGGGGAATGCAGAAATTAGAACTTTGATTTTTCTTTTCGCAATTTTTATTTTCCAAAACTGAAGATGCTTCATTCAGGGGTGAGAGTGCGGAAGACCTGTTTCTCATTGAGATATATTGTTTTTTTATTTTACCAATCCATTCAACCTGTACTTAAATGTTCAAACTTCACAAGAAAGTAAATTCAACTCATTCTAAATCTTGAAAAATTGGGTAATATAAAATGTTTTAGAAAAATTATATAATATTTAAAATCCTTAAAAATATGAGTAATATAGAATGTTTTAGAAAAATTAGTTCGGAAAAGTCTGTGTGAGAGCGAGGAGTCATTCTTTTGCGAGCATTTAAGCTTTTTCAGACTGGTCTTTCTCAAA
Organism: Pseudotsuga menziesii; assembly: GCA_001517045.1. NCBI lineage: Eukaryota > Viridiplantae > Streptophyta > Pinopsida > Pinales > Pinaceae > Pseudotsuga > Pseudotsuga menziesii. The sequence goes on from LPNX010985912.1 coordinate 20,831, forward strand.
ATAGTGTTGATCGGACTTTATAAATTTGATTTTTCTCCTCTTTAAAGTCTCTGGTGAAATTAGATACATTTGATCAAATTGTATAGTCGTGCTTTTTACAAATATTATTTTCCAAAAAAAAATTGCTATTTGTGGGCTATTCCATGCCATTCACGGCGTTAAATTTTAGTGTTCATTATAAATTTATAATATTCTAAAGACCCGATAAACGTTTTTTAGGAGGGGATTATTTTTGTGTTGCTTCCGAGCTCCTGTTGTGTTCTTTGAGAAGTGAATTTCTGATATAAATTACTTTAAAGCACGATAAACTCAAATTTTAGAGGGATTTGCAACACATTGAGCTAGACCTCATAATTTAAATAATATACTAAAGAAAATTGACATAACAAATAATTAAGAAAACAAAAATAATGATTCCAAAAATTGAAAAAGTAACCCTAAGAAAAAAATAATAATAAAAATAATAACGATTAGTATGATTGAAAACATAGTTAATAATCTATCTTATAATAACTCAAATTAGATCTTTGATGAATTATTTATAATTATAATAATTAGTTATAATATTGTTAATGAAGAACATAAAAGCGATAAAGCCAAAATTTATCATCAGATTTAACCATTAAAACATCAAAGTTTCAAAACAGTATTCCGCTTTCCGCTTTCCAATGCGGAAAGTGGAAAGGTAAATTGATGAATTGATTATCAATTTACCTTTCCGAATTGTGCATAAAAAGTATACAACAATTTTACTATAATCAACACCTAGAAATCAAAGAAATGATGGGTGCATGTGACAGCATTTTGGCCACGCTTGCCTGTAGAGACCCAATTTTGTTAATATGGATAAATCTCAATCAAAATAATAAACTATAGACTAAATTAATTTATGTTATAAATGCAATAAACAAGAGACTAAATTAATTTATGTTTTAAATGTTATATAATAAGTTTAAACACTATAAGAATAATAACTTTCCTTAAAGTCCATATAATATATATAATAACATGAAAGTATATATTAAGAACTCATATTACTCGAATGAAATTTAAGTGGTTCCATTTAGGCAGATACTATTAAAGTTAATTTACACACTCTACATTGATATTATATTAATATTGTTTTAGTCATCTTGAGATTTTTCAAGTAGGTTTCAATTTTCTATTGTTAATTATCCATGAATGAAATGGGTCTACAGTATCAATATACTTCATCAATATTTTCTCTGTTTTTGTCATTGATATATAGAAAAGCTTCAATTAGATCCAGACAAGTTTTCAGGATGGGTTTTTAGCCTTGTTCCCGAATTCCTATTCTGATTGGATATGGGTTGCACTATGATAACAGTCAATTTAAATAATTTCAAGAACATAATCTCGGAGAGAACCTTGCACCTAATTTTTTGTTTTGTTTCTGTGCATTACATGCATCAGACCGGTGCCTCGACATGCATAAATGAAATCCCACAAACTCAGGTGTCTTCAGTGTTTTCGCGAGAGTGCCATAAGCAAATGGTGGTCGCCCAAAATAGGCAAACCGAAGACATGCGGGGGGAGAATATAATCTCGATCATTTGTGGGGATTCAAAGGGTAATTCTTAGATGAATTAAATGTGGATTGGACAATAGACAGGCAATTGATCGAAACAGAGGGGCCTAGTCGGATGAATAATTTATACATATGGGTACTCATCTCTTCTTATTGGATTAACTGCATATCATAACACAGATTATAATGAAGAGCATTCTATGGCTTTAGTCAATTTGAATACCTTGTATATGTTTAACGTTGAAGAACAAAAAAATGTGTGGAGTACTTATGAGTTTGTGTGTAGAGTGGCCAAACAGCTTAAGTGCAGAATCCTGCCTCTGTTGTCTAAAATGTTTTGAAATTTGGAAAAATAATTTGCAATATGAATAGTTTCCCAAAACCTCTGAATCATTGATACTTATCCAAAAATAACACTTAAAAATCGAAGAAGAAATTGTCATCTCATTGAAGACCTGGCGTAGACGCTTGATTAAACACCTCACCACTGGCGTAGGTGATTTAAATGCTCCAATGTGCAAATGGCATTACGCATGCCCACCTCCTTGCGAGGTTATCATGGGTTGGAGGGAGGGCAGTACTAACCAGCAAAGCACTGCTATCATTTCATGCAACCGAAACATAATGGCCGAGATTGGAAAGATTTCATGGAAGGACAAACACTTCTATGCCATGAAGGATAATCATCGCAAGGCTCTGGGTTATGTGGTCTCCATTGTCACCCACCGAACTCACTTCCATGGTCTCTCTTTGTGGACTGTGGAGAGTACTCTGTGTTTGCGGTGGCCAAATCCTTGGAAAGATCGGGAGGAAAACGAGTGCCTTTTACGGGTGGTAAGTCCTGTATTTGGATTTGTGCAAGATATTGATTGCTTCTCTTTTTGTTTTCGGTGCCTGTCTCTAATTCACAGCTCGCTCTGGTTTGCGCCACCTCTTTGGTCCAGGCCGTGAAGATCTTCCCCTCGACCCCCAAATTCCCTGGAGCCCTTCCCTGTTGCCATGTTGGTTTGTTAGTGAATGCTCACGTGTCTGTCACCTTTCCCTTCCATCCGCGTTGGTCACGCTGCACCCTTTGGAACCTTTGTTTAGTTCCTTTCTGGCTCCTGTTTATCCCCTCTCTGATAGTCACCGTGCCTCCTCGAATGTGCTCCCACTCTGCTTTGTCCTAACAGGGGTTCGACAAGATCAAGTCGATGGCTCCTCCAATACGCTTCCAGAAGATGATAGTCGAAAAGAATAAGCGATTTCAAAAAGAATTTCTCGATTCGGTTTAGGCAACCATCCATGAGGCTGAGAGAGAGGCCGAATTAGAGTGCAACTTCCTGGAACCGGAGGAAATCAGGAAGGAATTTAAAGAACTAATCCCTGACCCTAGCACCTCCAGGGGAAGACTTACCCTATACCAGAAGTCGCTGGAGCTTCAGTGGTCTCAGAAATTCATCCTTGGCAAAACATTGGTCGAAAAGGATGAGCAGCATGGGAATATTCTATTGCATCAAGATCAAATTCTATTGATTCTGCATAAAGTCATGGATAATCAATCTGAAAACGCCAAGAAATTGGGTTTAAAACTTGAACCCCACGAGCATCTGTTCGAATGATCATGTTCCTTTTTTAGTACTGTCTTATGTCTCTTTGTTTTTTTTTCCAGAACTGGTTCGGTTAATAGTTCCCTCTTTGTTCCATGACTAATACTTTGTTAAGAATTATTAACACTTCCCGATCATTCTGGTTCAGTCTTGTTTCCTTTCGAGGGAGACTGCCAGAATGATCTCCAAGCTTGTTTTTCTAGAAATGGGAGAGCTTGGTTTTTGCTGTGTCTGTCTGTTATTATGAACATAGTTGGTAATAGAAGGACCTACTTGCTTACAAAAAAAAAGATTTTATGTGCTCTTTGGTTACCGTGTGAAAATTGTTGTGTAACATGCAATCACTTTGAATGCAGGTTTCAAGGGTGTTAGCACGAAGTTACGTTTGTGCAAGCTTTCCTTTTAAAAGAATGTATACCATGGTCCATTAGGCCAAGGAAAAGTCAATGGCAAATGGTAAACACTAGAATTAAAGGCAGTTCAAAAATAAATAATTTCCACGAAGTTTGGTTCGTGCACGCTTTTACGAAGAATTCCACGATTAATGTTCATACCTGAAAATAAAGAAAGCATTAATGATTGCAAAAATAATTTGAATTTTTTTTTCCTTGAAAAAAAAGCGTAATTTTATTCATCTTTCGAGATCAAAATTACATTCAGTATATTCACTTCCAGGTGAATTCCAGAGTCCATAAAACATGGATTTAATAATGAGACTGCCAGGTCTTCTGTAAAAAGCAAACAATAGCAATTTTGCTATAGATCATTAAATAGAGTCTCAGTCAATTTTCACAGTCAAAACTGAGATGACAAGCTCGGTGAATGAGAAATGCCCATATCGTTAAATATGGCATAGTGATAAACACATCCATGATTTAGTAACAACAGAAAGAATCCACAGAGGACTGCCAAAACACAAACAACATATGTATGAACCTCCATCATACCCATCGAGCATACACATCAGGCATAAAACCCATCGTGAACACCAATACTGCCACCCAAAATAGAAGATAATATCCACTGTCATATATATTCGAGAACAAAAGTCTGATAACCTAAAACATCAACATGTTTCAGCAATATACATAGAGCAAAAACAGCCCGCGACTATAGACCAGCCACAATGAACCCATCAACATGCTCTGTGGCATTCAAAAATTATCAATAAACTGCCTGTCAAATGTCTGAACATGAAACCATAATATAGTATCTCAGTCGAGATCCAGCCATATTCCCATTGTGACAGCACTGTCAACTAAAAAACCATATCGAGGAACATAACCTCGCAGACATAAATATTATGGAAGAGCAGTATACCCAGCAGCAGGCAACGGATCCCACCATGAGTCCAAAAGTACATACACAACATATATAAGAACCAGCCATCATACACCTCGAGCATATACAACAGGCATAGAAAACCAACTGTGACAAAACTGCCAATAAAAACTGATAGCATCTGTCATAAATAACATTATCTGTTAACCTGTGGAACTTCAAAAGTTATCAATGAACGGCCTATGAAAAAAAATCTGAACAATTCCTGCAATATATTCTTTCACCAGCCAAGTGCCCATTTCCATCCCGAGCCCTTCCTTGGAAGCGAGGTCCGCTTCCTGGTTAATTTCCCTGTATACATGTCGGCACGAAAAGGAGTCAAAACGAAGGAGGATCTGTCAAATGGAAGATATAATGTGTGCTAATCTCAAATCCCTACATGCCTGTGTATGATTGATCCAGTTTATAACATTCAAAGAGTCCCCAAAAAAATTAAGAACAGTGCACCCTGTCTCCAATGCAAACACCAGTAGCAATTTAAGACTCATTAATTCAGCAAAATTATTAGTGCCTCCCCCCAGCCCCATGGACATAACAAAAAAATGTGAGGCAGATAAGAATAGTATTGCACCACCGCCACACATATTGTTTTGGGCAGCCCCATCAAAGAAATCCCACGGAAGAGATTTATCTATATCCAATGTTATGATCCTTCGTTCTCTGCCAGCCCTGATATGTTCTGGAAAGGAATTATAAATACCCACTGACAGGGAGCCAGTAATAGCCGTAGTGCAATAGACATCTTTGAAAATGGCCTGATTACGAGCCAGCCAAACCCCCCAAATGATCAGTAAAGGTAATTTACGCTGTTTTTGGTTAGATATTCTCCACCAAGAAAGCCAAGCTTCCCCAACAGTATCTCCTTCCCACTGACAATTAAAACCAACCATAATGGAAACTTCCTTCCAAACATCAAGAATGTAGGAACAAGAAAGAAACAAGTGCAGAGAATATTCCAGCTCCTTTTTACATAAAACACACCATCTCGGGCCCTGAAAAGAATGCTTCTGAAGAACGTCCCACGTAGGCGCCTTATCACACAAAACACACCACATAAACATCTTGGTTTTGGCAGGGCAATGAAGCCTCCACAGAGGCCGCCAC
>LPNX010985912.1:31442-74959 GCA_001517045.1 Pseudotsuga menziesii
TCTAGGTCCTCCTTACCCAACCTAGGGATTTCCACCAGTTGTTCCAAAAAACCTCCACCTGGCACCTCCCAGATGTCAGTGCTCTCCAGCCTGTCACTGGAATAATCAACAAGGTCCAAATCCTCCATAATGAGGCCCGGGGCAACCAATCAACCCCACAAAAAACTCCACACCACACGAAAACCTTCACCCTAAGTCAGAAAGTAAACAATATCACGTCCCTGTCCTAAAAAAACCGCACAATTCTATGACACCAGGCAACAATCCGACAACAGCTCACGGCCAGGCAATCGCTGCCATTGAAAAAGGAAAACAAGGAATACGTTTAACCAAGAAAGCAATGTTCAACCCCCAAACCCTCAATCGCCGCCTCCATCAGCTCCAAGAAACCTCAACAAAAAAAAAAAAAAAATTGAATTGTAGGTTGATAGTTCATCAATTAAAATTTATTTTAAAAATGGTATTGAAGGATATAAATATTACCCTTCTTAATTATCTTTGATATGGGAAACATGTAATATTTTAGTTTAAGAATATATGTTATAAATGTTTTGAAATTAAAATAGTCGAAATGATAAGGAAAGGAAAACATTTCTACAGGGAAAAGGTAAATTGATAAATTGATTATCAATTTACCTTTCTGCTTTTCATTGATTAAATAAAGTTTATTAATAAAAAATAATTATTTCTTAGAGTTTCAAAAGAACAAATGTTCCTTTATTCTGAACAACCAAAAATATGTATCATCCTTAAAATTAAGATTAACAGTAATTTATTTAGAAACATACTATCGTTGACCATCAAAACATTTTGGATTATTAGAGTTTTGCAATGGAGGGAGAGTAAGCTTTGCAAATGAATCCTCTGATTACAACAACGGGCTTATAGAGTACTAGAATTTTAGGTGGTTTTACGCATTTTAAATTAAAGTTCAAAGGCAAAGCAAAGGAACAATTAGTATTGTTAATTTACACACTGTGCAATGATATTATATTAATATTATTTTAATCATCTAAATAATATTGTTTTGTATTTTAATATTAATTAAGAGTGAGGTAAATAATATTATTAATACAAATATACAATTAGAATCACATATTTTTATTTTAAAATAGTGGTTATGATTAGAATCACATATGATTTTGAAGATTATATTTTCATGACTCCATTTCATATGATTTTGAAGATTATATTTTCATGACTCCATTTCAGAGGAGAAGTGAGTGGTTAATATAATCAATTAATTTTTAAATATTTTTTAAATAATCATAAAAGATTGAACTGTTAATTTTAATATATATATATATATATATATATATATATATATATAATTTAATCAACTCTCAACTCCAATTTAAGAGGTTTCCAAGTCATTAATTAAAATAGATTAAAATTCTTAAGAATAAAATTTTTCATATTTATTTTTTTAAAGTTATTATTTATATATAAATATATAAATTTTAAATTTTAAATAATTCTGACAGTTTGATTTATAAAAATATGTTTGCCAGAGATTTAAAGCATTCAAGCATAAGCAAAAATTCATCTATGTCTCTACAGTTTACCGTCTATACATTCCTTGCGACATCGTTTCTGCTAAGAAAACAAGCAAAAATTCATCTTAGGCATTTAATAAATAAATTGATAATAACAAATATTGACATAATATGACCCTACTATATTTTGACATACATTTTGCAAACATAAATTACATTAAAATTAATCTAAACTTTAGACACCCGTCTTTAAATTTAATTTAACAGTATTTTCACTTGAAATGTTATTATTGAAAAAATATTATTATTTAAAATAAAAATCAATATATCTCAATGAGAAACAGGTCTTCCGCATTCTCACACCTTCCTGATTTCTGATTTCTGGTTCAGAATGTGGAAGTTGGCTCCTCCACTTACGAAACAGGATTCCCGCACTTTCACGCTTTTCCGGTTTTCGATTTCTGGTTGGGGATGCGGAAGTCGGCTTCCGGACTTTTAAAACTTGCAATTCTTCACTTTCCTGGGTTCCGCACTCCACTCTTAATTTACACACTCTGCATTGATATTATATTAATATTATTTTAGTCATCTAAATAACATTGGTTTATATTTTAATATTAATTAAGAGTCATGTAAATAATATTATTAATACAAACATACGATTAGAATCACATATTTGTATTTAAAAATAGTGGTTATGATTAGAATCACATATGATTTTGAAGATTATATTTTCATGACTCCATTTCAGAGGAGAAGTGAGTGGTTAATATAAGCAGTTAACTTTTAAATATTTTTTTTTAAACAAAAGCGGTTAATTTTACTGAGGAGAAAAGCAGGTTTATTTTGGCAAATGCCAATCAACCTAATTTAACAAAATCGTAATGACCAAAGCCATATTATTACATTTCTGAAAGAGATAGGCCATCCATGAACCTACTCACAAGAACCATTTATGGAATAGAATGAAAATGACTAGGGTCCCCGTTGATGCTGAGAAAACCTTGGGGAAGGAGACAAGCCTTATTTGCAAGAACGTCTGCTGAATTATTTAATTCCCGAAGAATGTGGAATGAATCAAACTTAACAAAATATTCTGAAATACTCCTAATTCTTTGAAGAATAATTTTCAAGGCAAAATTACTAAGGTTATTGGAAGAATTAAGAGCTTTTATCAAAATCTTAGAGTCGCCATAAATTTGAACTGATCAAAATCCATTCTTCTTATCCAACTGTATAGCCATAAGCAAACTATAGAATTCAGCCTGATTATTGGACAATGTGCCAAGTCCCCAACAAAAATTGATAGAGAGCATTATGTCTGGAGAAATAATCAAACCACCGACACCGGAAATCTTGGGATTCCCTTTTGAAGCACCATAAAAAAATAACAGTTGAAGATGAATTCGACCAATTCAGATTAAATTCATATAAACCCTCTCGAATCCTCCATGAAGGAAGCAAGCCAGGTTTAGACAACACTTTTTCAGCAGCAAATCGTGGCCCTGACCGAAGAGAGGACGACGATGAGGGAGGCGAGCTACCGATGGATTCAGCAATCCATGCAAGAGCTTTTGCTGCAACAATTTGAGTTTGAACGTGCTGGTTGTTAAAAAGACAATCAGACCTGGCCAACCATAACGACCATAGCGTATACTTCAGGATCAAATGCCAGCTCTTGTGGAAAACATTATGGATTTTAGTTGGACAACTATTATGCCAGGCAATGTACATTTCTTTGACAGAGTTGAATTGAGGAAATGTAATCTGAACTCCCAGGAGGACTGACGCCCAAGCATTCCAAGAGAATTTTCAATCAACCAAAAGATGGTTTGTAGTCTCAAAGGCAGAAATACAAAATGGACAGCGGAAGGGTCCATGAAATCCACGCTTTAAGAAATTTTCTCCAGTGAGCGTCTTATTCTTCAAAAGCAACCAAATAAAAAAATTAACCTTCGACATACAGGGAGCCTGCTAGACAGAATTCCAAATTCCTACTGAAAGGGAAGACACATGAATCGGCTGCAGAGATTGGAATGCCTTGGCTGCTGAATAATATCCATCATGACCCTAGCCCCACTGATCTTGATGTTAACGATGAACTGGAACTAATCCAAAACGAAGGGGGAGAATCAAGGAAAAATGAGAATCAAGACTGCCTGGGAGATCCGAAAAGTTCCAACCTGCCCAATGACCTTCATTATCTCAGATGCAGATGTCTACCAACCTTAATAATCCTTTATTTTTTAACTAGTCCATTAACTCCGAAATCTGAGGGACAGAGAAAAATGGGATATTGCCGGAGATACGATCCTCCCAAAGTAAAATCTTCTTACCATTACCTGGAACTCTAAAAAAAAATTCACTAAAAACTTCTAAACCTTTCCTACAGGAATTCTAGATTGCTGATCCTGAAGGAGTATTAGTACATGAAATATTTCTTGAAGAACCTCCTTTTAAATACTTCATCCTGAAAATACGGCTAACTGGATGATTTGGATCCACATAAAGCTTCCAAATCAACTTACCAGACATAACCAAATTAGACAGCCCTGGATCCCGAAGTTGTAATCCTCCTACTGAGATACGGCGCTTAAAAACCTCCCATCTCATCAAATGTAGCTTGCTTTTTCCACTTAGCTCGTCATTCCAAAGAAAATCTCTAAAAATTTTTGCAATATGATTCAAGATAGACTTTGGGGCAATAAGTAAAGTGGACTGGAAAATCAGAAACACTAAGAGGACAGATTTAATCAAAACCAATTTCCTGGCCTTAAAAAGCCAATGTCCACCCTAGGAAACAGTTTTAACCTTTAACTTAGCCAACATATCCAGCCAAAGGGACAGAGGGGACGGGCCTAAAGTAAGTGGAAGCCTCAAATACTTGATCTTAGCCCCCTTTGCAAATCCTATGAAACCTAAGAAATCTGAAATTCGGAGAAGAGACGGCTGATCCACATTCCAACCGTATACTACGCTTTTTTCCTTATTTATAAGAGCTCCAGAGCTTAAACAAAAGTTTTTAAGGATGACATTTAATGCATGAGCAATCAAGATAGAAGCCCCTCCAAGAAGAAGGGAGTCATCCGCGAAAAGAGCATGGTTAATAGGGTCCACACCCCTAGCAATTTTAACGCCCGGTAGGAACCCAACTTCCGTTTCAGCTATTAGTTTTCTGCTGAGAGATTCAACCATCAAAATATATAAGAAAGGGGACAACGGATAGCCTTGACGAAAGCCTCTGGAGGATTTAAAAAAATCAGTAGGTCTACCTTTGAGTAAAGGGGCAATCCAAGGCTTATCGGTACAAGCTTTGCTCAGATTAACAAAATCAGGGAAAAAACCAAAAGAGAGGAGGACATCATAAAGAAAAGAAAGCTTAACACGATCGAATGCATTCTTCAGATCCAACTTAATAATCATACCTTTCTCTTTCCTTAGATAGCTAGAATGCATTGCTTCTTGAAGTTGAATGACATTGTCCACTGTGTTTCTGCCTTTGACAAACCCCCCCTGAAGAGGAGAAATCAGCTTCCCTAACAGAGGCTTGAACCTGTTGGCTAAAAGCTTGGCAATAATCTTGTAAGATGAATTACACAAAGAAATAGGGCGGAACCTATTGAAGGAGGACGGGTTAACATCTTTCGAAATTAAGGCAAGAAATGTGGAATTGGTACATCCACCCAATTTTGCTTTCGTCTGGAATGCAGAGACCATCCGTAGCAGATCAGTTTTAATGATGGGCCAACAGACTTTGTCAAAATGAATAGAAAAACCAGCAGGCCTAGGAGCTTTATCAGACTCCATAGACCAAATGACATCAATTATTTCCCTTTCCGAAAAATACTTCATTAGGTCAGAGTTATCCTCATTACTAACCAAACTAGGAACATTATATAGGAAATCTGAAGACACTTCCTTATCATAATTTCCATCATCCTTGAACAACAACTGAAAGTGCCTATTGGAAACCCATTTTAGAAATTCTTGTCATGTAATAATGGTCCCATCTTCATTGGTAATTTTTGATATATGGTTTCAGGAGATCTTAGCTCTACACTGGCGATGAAAATACGAAGAGTTCTTATTCCCACCCTTCAGCCAGAGCCTACGAGATTTCAATCTGAGATGCTCCTCCTCCAGCCGAAAAGAAGGGAGGGGAGTTTTAACCCAGAGTTTTAGCGCTGCTTTAGTATGCTTCATTTTCTGCTCCCATAGAAAGCTTGGAGATCCTTTCACATAACTAGACCAAGCCTAAGAGACCATTTCCATAAAACCAACTCTTTCAATCCAGAACGGACTAAACCGGAATAGAATTGGACCCATCTCCTCTTCTTTTTCAAATATTAGAGCTATAGGATGATGATCTGAGGTAATCTTTGGAAGAATTTTAGAGGAGACAATCAAATTTCCATCCAACAAAGAACTGTGAACTAAAAACCGATCCAATCTAGCGAGAATGCTGGCCGTACCCACCTTGTGATTAGACCATGTGAATTGACCTGACTTAGGTTTCATGTCATTCAAATCCCAATCAATAATTAATTTTTCAACAGTATCTTGCATATGATCTCTACCACATGTTCCACCTTTCTTTTCATTAGGAGCAAGGGTTATGTTAAGATCGCCGGCAAGGATGATATTAGAAGGAGAATTGGACTCAAGGAAATTGGAAATCGAGAGCCAACACTCTTTCTTTTCCAAATAATTGACAGGGACATAAAGATTAAACAAAGCAAAGGTGGACTTACTGGAGAGATGGGAGAGCTCAGTAAAAATCCAGTGCTGAGTGGAATACCAATTAATAACCTGGAATTTCTCTTCATGCCACAGAGTTGCTAAACCCCCACATGAACCTCTGGCACTAACAACTTTACCTGAATTCAAATTCCATTTATTTTTAATGATGTGAAGAATGGCTTCCTCATCAATTTTTGGTCTCTTGTAGTAATAGGATATCAGCTAGGGCAATTTTCAATAAATATTTGACAGCTTCGAATTTGAGAGGATTCCCAAGACCCCTATAGTTTCAGGAGTTTATCTGCATTATTTACCCAAAGGGGAAGGAGTAATAACTCCCTTCGGAGGCCTGTTTCTGGTGTTCCTTCCATAAGAAATTTCAATAGTGGCCTGAGAACCTTGTGTCTTAAACCATTTAGCTTCAGCTTCTATTATTTCCTTTTTTGATTTTCTACCTATTGTTTTGGAAGGCTCAAAAGATTCATCTTATCAGGATCCAAAGCTGGCTTGTTTTTTACAGGTTATATCTGCATAAGATTGAGGAAAACTAGCATCTATAGAAGGGGAGAGAGGGGAGCCAACAACAAATGGAGGGTTTGTAGAGGAAGGACCAGCTTGCTCCTTCAAATTAATATCTTCAGCAGCCAATTCATGCTCTTCTTCTTGATCCATTTCACCTTCTTCAAGAATTGCTTCATTAGAATTTAAAACAATGAAGGGATTAGAAGGAGTCTTGGGATCAATAGCCTGAGAAAGAGAATTTTTCCCTGCTATATATTTCATTGGTTTTCTTTCTTTCCCTTTCTTTCTGGGCCCCTGATTAGAGTTTCCTTTCTGGATCTGGGTCCACTGTTCATCTTTCTCAACAATGATGTCCTCTTCTAATCTTTTTTTACAATTACGAGCGGAATCCCCATAACCATGAAAAAATCGACACTTAAACGGAATTTGCTCATAGTCAAGTTCCTAGACATATGACCAATCAGCAACTGTTAGTTGAATAGTTTTAGGTAGGCTAATCTCCAGGTCAACTTCTACATAGATTCTTGCACAAGAATACTGATCTTTCCTGACAGCCCTGTCAATGAACTTGCCTAACTTGTTCCCAATGATTTCCAAGGATTCTAAGCTCCAACAATGCAAAGGAAGATGAGGAAGTCTTACCCAAGCAAGGACAACAGACGGGATGTATTGAGTAGGGTCAAAATTAGGGGTCCACTTGTTCAAGTAAAGCCCCTGGGACCCATGAAGTATGACCCATTGCAAAAAATCAAATCTCAATCCCCAACACAATAAAAAATAAACACAAAGAATCCTCTTCCTACAAAATGGCTACGAATTTCAGCTGAGACAAGAGGCCTCCAGTTCCTCTGCACCCAACCTTCAGTAGCCTTAGGGGAAGGCTAGAGACCAGAGAATTGGCCTATGAGGCCCCGTTCTACCAGGTTCAAAGCTGAACGACAAGTCCGATTTGCAAGTAGTTCTATAGATGGAATGTCAACCTTTTTCACAAAGTTTTGAGAGACCCCACCAGTCCTCTTTCCACTTGAAGCAATCAACTTTTTGAATGCTTCCAGGTCAGAAGGAAAGGGTTTCAGAGGGACTCCACCAGAATCCATACGCAGAGAGGAACCCTGGCCACCTCAGCAGAAACTCAAGAAGCCTGAAGAACTCAAGAAGATCAAGAAGATAAGCGTCCTCTAAACACGCAGCCAACAATCAACACTAAAATCCTATAGGAAAATCAAGACAACGATCACCATAGAGACAGTCCACCAAGCATCAAATCACCGGGAAAATCAACAGGACCACAACTCGTTCCAGAGAAGGAAGTAGGGCACCTAAGCAGACTCCAAATGACTAGAGATCAAGGAAGCTCCGAGCTACACTTTAGGCCAAAGATCCAACCTCCAGAACAAGTAATCCCTTCAGTAAGATCAAAATCAGGAGACTCCAGACCACAATCTGCCTAAAATCAACCAGACTTCAATATCAGAGCATGCTAGGAGCACTCGACCAGAACCGAACCCCAGAAGGGAAACCAATCAGGAAGGAGAGAGCTCGATCAAGAGCAAAGACCCAAACTACCACCAATCCCAGTGAGAAAAAGATGATCGATTCAGATTCCACCCATCTTCAACAAGATCTTCCTTCCAAACCAATCAAATCAGCACCACGATGGAACTCTGAATGAAAACTAACGGAGACAGGCTGAAATCCTCGAAACCACTTGGTGGACTTCCAGAGTCATGAAACAAGAACTCAAGGACGAGTCAGAGCCGAAGCTCTTCTCTCCTCCGGAATTAGATCTTGTATCTGACAAACAGAAGATCAAGAAGCTTTCACGAACCAACAAAGAAAACCTAGCCCTCCTAGGCTAGAGCTGAAGACGCTTCAAAGATTTCAAAAATTTTCTTGGAGCCAAAAAATCAAATCACGTAAGCAATTCGTATATATCAAATATTTTTTAAATAATCATAAATGATTAAACTGTTAATTTTTAATTTTTTTGAATACAATATAATTTTTCTAAAACATTCTATATTACTCACATTTTTAAGGATTTTAAATATTATATAATTTTTCTAAAACATTTTATACTACCCATTTTTTCAATATTTGGAATGCGTTGAATTTACTTTCTTGTGAAGTTTGAACATTTAAATACAGGTTGAATGGATGGGTAAAATAAAAAAACAATATATCTCAATGAGAAACAAGTCTTCCACACTCTCATACCTGAATGAAGCATCTTCAGTTGCGGAAAATAAAAATTGCGAAAATAAAAATCAAAGTTCTGATTTCTGCATTCCGCAATGTGGAAAGCAGAAATCTGGAAATAAGATAATAATAAAAAATAAGACAAATACTTTTCCGATTTCCACATTTCACACTGCGGAAAGTGGAAGTCAGAAATACATAAAGTTTTATTACGAACTTGTAACTTCCGATTTTCGTGTTCCACTCTGTGGAAAGGGGAAGTCGGGAATAGATTTCCCCGATGACTTGAAAAAAATGGATCCTCGCTTTTCGCAGTGCGGAAAGCAGATTTTATTAAATGAAATGCCCATGCTTTTGCAGATGCTTCATTCAATTGTGAAAAAACTCAATATTTTTACCCTCTCGACATTCCTTTACACCTCTCGATGCAAATGTTAATACTTATTCAACACACCTCATCTAGCACAATTCTATATATATTAATCCTACAACTTCACAAAATCAAAATAAATTCAAAAATTACAAATCATATCCAAAAGAAAATATTGTTTCTTAAGGACTTAAAACAAATAGAGGAATAACGGGAAAAAAACTGTAACATTAATACTTAAAATAAATTAAGAAGTTATTCAAATATATTTTTAAAAGTATGTAGAACATTTTAAATTTTTGTAAGTGTTATTGATCTAAGATATCGTTATAATTTAGCGTATTTTTTTATAATCTTTATGCACCTAAGATTTACATTTAATTTGAAAAAAACACTATGCTTGAGGCTTAACCTTAAATTAAACTAATTTCAAATTTTAAAAACTAAGTCTGTGTTTAAAATAATAAAATAATTGTAATTTTTAAAATATCTTTTTATTTTGCAAAACTTCTGTGTTGAATGTGATATTGATATGTGAATTTTAAAATAAAGTATATATGTGTGTGTGTTGGAGGGGTATATACAATGTTTATCTTAATCGTTTCATGAAATTTACCTAGAATATAAATAAAATCAAAATATACAATAGGATCAAACATTTTGTCGTCCTTGATTAATTGGATGCCTTTAGCTAGTAACTGATGGCATACCTCATCGTTCCAAAGCACAATAAAAGTTGAAACAGAACTAATTTCTTGATCAAAAGCATCTTTGCACCTAGGTTTTCATAGCATGAAGAAAGCATCTAAATGTCATAAAACATAGAGTGAATCACATCAAGAAATAGTCGTCTCCAAGTATAGGTGCTCTCCATTAATGTTTGTTTAAGAACAACTTGGCGTGTTTATCCTCCACAAACATCAAACAGTCTCTCGCAAATATACAGTCCCAAAAGATGTGCTTAATTGTCTTCACTATCTGGCACATAGGGCAAAGACCATCCAATAAGCCAGACAAAGCAGCTTGGCCTTGGATGGAAACCCCTGATAAATCACCAACCAAGCAAACGCTCACAGCTTATAGGAAAGTTTAACCGACCAAACACTACGCAACTGATGAATCCATCACACCTCTGGATCTGATAAAACCCATCTCCCATTGCGTACCGACGAAAGGGAATGATGTTGATGAAGAGTTGTGTATATACAACAAGAATCATACTATAATAGTGGGATACTAAAGCTCATTGTCAATCTCTCCATACAGGCCCTGACATACCAATGTTCATTTTGAACAAATCAGACACTGGGAGGTAGGCCCGTAGCTCTATAATCGTAGGGAAATATGAGGCCAACAAACCAAGCTCTTAAGCAAGTGATCTCCATAACTTCCATGGCAATCCTTAGAATTCTGAATATCACACCAATGAAAGACACCCTTCCAACTCAATCGTTTGGAAGAACCGCGACAAATTTGCAAAGCACACCCCTTGGCCCCACCAACTCCGAATCGGTCTAGAGGAAATGTTCCACCTAGCTTTGTTTCCCTCCCACTGCCATCGAACCAACCCAGCCACCAACCTCGATGCCGTCCAAATACTCCTGAAGAGAATAGATCCCCCAACTTGAAACAAAGACAGCGAAGAGATGATGTCACATAAGGAAAATCTACCTTGTATCCTACCATGGTACCGAGTTATCATAATCCAGTGTTGAAAGAGAACCTATCACGGAGTTGCACCTACAAGACATTAAACCACCCACGTAGCTGCCAAGATATTTCCCTGTGTGGCCACATCTATTAATGCTAAACCCCCCTCATCCTGGGGGATAGTACAAAAATCCCAAGCTATTAGGGGAAAACCTATAGCCCCCCATACTTCAACCAAAGATAAGCACAAAGAATCTATTTCACACGTCTAAATTGATCCGTGTTGGGAAACAAATATACACATAATACACATGAGAGGACTTGAGAATGCGACCAACTACATGTATCATGCTCTGAATTATTTGTAGGCACCAATCCCACATAGACATTGGGGATAGGCGTGTCCCAAATGGAATGCCAAGGTATCTAACAATCACCCCAAGTTAAATAGAAAACCAAGCCTCGGGAATCCAAGTTGAGGGAAAGTCAACTCCAATCAACCAAAAATATGTTTTTTGAGGACTAACAATGGCAATGGAAGCTTGGAAAATGGTGTTAAGACAAGACATGGCCTTTTCCATCTAGGCCTACTCGATACTAATGAGAAAAGGGATTCATCGACAAAATGGTTATTGGCCATTCTTGAACCATCTAAAAGGGAAATCCCTCTGATCTATCCAACAACTCGAGCAACTTCCAACAAGTACCCCAAGCCATCTATTGTCAACACACATATAAGGAGCCAAAGGGCATACCTTCCTGAAACAATGATGTAGAGTGATCTAGGGGGACAAGGCCTTGTTGATAGCAACAAAGGTAGAGGCATTGGAGAACAAAGTGTTCACCATGCCAACACACTAGGGGCCAAAATAGAAACACATCAACATTTATGCAATGAATGACCAATCCACTCGATTATAAGCTTTGTCAAAATCTATCTTGAGCATTATTCATTGTTTCCCTGTCTCGTGATCCCACACCATAGCCTCCCAAGCTGAGACTACTGTATCTAGAATGAATCTTCCCTACACAAAACATGTATGCTCCTAATGCACCACGTTCCTAGCCACTGATCTTACCCTTGGCACCAAAGCCTTGGCCATAATCTTATATGCTACCGAGAGGAGAGTGATGGGACTTCAATCACCAATGGAATCACACTGGGGATTAGCTTAATCAACCCTTAATTAATAGTCTTTGAGAATCAACATGAAGAGAAAACTTTGGTTGCTAGACAATAGAAGCACTCCCCAATACAGTCCCACATGGACTAGTAAAACTCATAAGGTAGACCATCCAACCCTGGAGATTTCCCAAATTTCATAGACACGAGAACTCCAGGTAGCTCTTCTCACATCAAAATTTGCTTTAATCTGTCCTTGTTGCGAGTCAAAAACTTGTTGGGGACCACTATGCAATAAGCATCATGAGCGGCCAAGACACCACCGAACAAGGAATAAGGTGAAAACATTGTCTATAAATGGTCACTAAACATACCCCAAATCTCTGTCACATCCTCAGCAAGGGAGTTATCCACTCTTCGGAGACTCAACACCTTCTATGTTGCAACCTTCCCTTTTTAGGAATTCAAAATAAAACTTAGACCCCTCACCCCCTTCCCAAATCCACTATGATTGAGAGCATGCCCTATCTCCTTGAGAAATGTACTCCTCCGCTCTCCTAATAGTCAACTCTAAGTTGGATGCGTCCTCCTGAAGGGTAACATTATGGATGTCTTCTTCCAAGAAGATACAAGCATCTTCCAATTTCTCACATGCCTCTCATTACTCTCTCCTCCTCTAATGGGCCATCATCTTGCCCTAACCCCTAGTGAATTTGACAATGCGTTGCATTGTCGCTTCTCGCCGCAAGATCCAACCCTGTAGCCCCACCAGGTATGGGGAGAGAGTCCACACCCTTTGAACATGGGCATGTAAATTAACTAAACCCAAGCGTAATACATTTAGTTTAAAAACCAAAGTTGTAGTTTCATTTGTAGTCATGTCCATAAAGATAATTATTTTGTTCAGTAAGTGATATGGACTAGTAACATCCAATAGAGCATCCATGGGTTGAAGCTTACCTGAGAAGACAATCTCCTTTGTGGGCCCATATAGTATGTTTAGTGGATCATGTAGTTTGTCTTGACCCTGTCTCTAATTGGTCCAAGTGAACCATCCACCATAATCCATCCCCTTATGTTTCCACTTAGGGTCAAAGATTTGTAGTGCATCCTTACATTTGCACCAAGCTTGCCTTTACATGCCACTGACCACTGAACCTCAATCACCCTCCCACTTGAACATGTTGAAGTCACTTCCATTGACCCATTATGTTGTTGGTAAGGAATAAGCCATCCAATCCCATAACCAAATCTTATCAAAGCTGCAGTTTGGGGCATAGACAACACACAACCCAATCACTCGTTCCTGGACCAATAGAGCCACCAGACACAACTTTCCTCCATGTCTAAGCCTAAGGAAGCTACTATACTCTACAAAGAAGGTGAAAGAGGAATCACTACCCCACCACTCCTTTGACAATGATCTAAGGCCCAAAAGGGACCATTCCAATAATAACTCATCCTATTATGCAACTCAAATCATATTAACTTTACCTCCTATATGAAGAAAATATCAGCTCGCAAATGCTGCAAAACACTGTGCACACACTGCTTACAATTGGGAATCGTCATCCCTCATACATTCCAACATAGTATGGACAACTTCATTCCAACATGAGATGTTGTCCAAGGCTGCTAAAATGGTTGTGCATCTCAAATCCTCCACGCATGCATGTGTCCACTGACTAGATAATTGCATCCTTATAGGACTTATGCTACATGCTTCTCTCACTAGATAACTTATCCATCTGCGTGGGAGAAGAAATTACCTTCTTCTTGAAGGATTTCATTTTCCATCCTTGCTTAGCCTCCATACTGCTATTGTATGCATGTCGTGTCCCAACCACCATCTCTAAGCCTCATGACCAAGAGACACTGAGTTTCCCACCCACTATTGTCATGGAAGGCGTTAGGACATCAACAGCGCCAGATGTCCCCGAACCACTTCCCTTGATGCCTCCTGAGGATCACCTTGAACCTAAACCTAAACCTATCTCTCATCCTGCACCCTTCCCTGAACTTGTGCCTAAGTTGGGACCATGAACACCTCCTCTGGCCCCACCAACACCACTGCCAACCCTACCATTGCCATAGCTTGCCCCCCCATGATCACCTCCGCCAATACATGGACCATGAGAAATTCCACTACCATCCCTAGATTTCAAGGCCACAAATGAGTCCCTTAACCCTGAACTTCGTAATGTGGGCAATGCTCCCTCACCACTAACCTCCCCTAGCCTAGGTCGACGATGAGGGAAATCACGAATCAAGTTGTCTTGAGCTTGACAAGAAAAACATGAATTCAATAGGTTCAGATAGTGACTTTTTTATGGGTGAACTTCGCTAATGGTGCAAACCAAGATGAATGTCAGAAGCTTTCATTTTAAATCCACCTCCACAAAAACTCTCGAGGTAGCTTGAAAAGAGTTACAACGACCATATGGAACGAGAAATTTACCATACTGAGGGTCAAACGAATCCACAAATGGTAGCATGCCTATAGGGAGGCTGGGAAACTCTATCCACGGAGGATAATTCACCTAACCTCGATGCCCAGGGTTGAAATATGTCCTCCACGATGAACAAAATCCAAATATCTTGAAATATGCTAGGTCCTAAACTGAAGAACATGTTGATTTGCATATTATGAATTAAACAAAATGCAAATATAATTCAGTCTCAACCCCCAATAGGAGTTCAATTACACCCCTTTGGATTCCCAGCTCAACTAAGTCCATTTGTTAAATGCCTCATCAAATATTAACATGAAGGGTACAAAATATAAGATGTTGTTGTGTGATTCTCAATGCCTGCATCCTTCAAAGTAATGCTTATTATCTGCTAGAGATAAGTTAAAGTCATCTTGATTTGGTAGGGGTTGCACTTATGGTTAGGGAATGGTTGGGCTAGAGTGGGAACCTCCTCATGTATTGTCGGAATCACATCTTGCACATGGGAACTCTCTCCCATAACTACGTCCTCCACAACTAGCGGGGATACAGGATTCGGGGGAGCAGAGAAAGGAAGGCATTGTAGTATGGACGTAAGTTCTCTGGGATCTACAGTTCAATCCAACCGACCCATCTTTCATGATTCATCCAGTATGAGAGATCGTATAAGGTATTGATATTTAATTCATTCAACCATTGCTTGAGCTCTGCAAACTCCTACAGGAAATTGGAAGGGGAGGTGAGTCCTAAGTTATATTTCCATACCTTTATCTATTTTCCACTTCCCGGGATCCAGTAGAATTGATCTTGTAAGATATACGCTGCCTTCTTGCATAAATCCCAAATTGGGGTCCCCTTTATGTCCTAGTCAATCTTTTCCACACATCTTCTTCTAGCACCATCATATATATCTTTTGACAAATATCCTTCCACCATGTTTTTTTTTCCGGAAACAATTCTCCAAACTATTTTGGATCCCAATGCCACATTCATTTTATTCGGATCTCTTACTCCAGCACTCGCAATTCTTTGTCTTGCTGACTGTTTCTTAATTCACTAAATGATTTTTTTTTTATTGCTTGATTTTCCTCCTTGCCATAAAAATCTTTTGATTTATTTGGTGACATCTTGCATTGTTTTTTGGGACCTAAAGAGATTGAACAAGCATAGATGGGATAGGCAAAGAGAATGCAGTCGATGAGAACTAGATTTCCAACACAATTAAGCCACCTTGTCCCCCAAGAGGTAATTTTATTTTTTATATTGTCGACCAACCTTTTCCAGTCGACAGCTCTTTTCTTCCCTTTGAAGATTGGGATCCCAAGGTAATTGAAAGAGTTCCATGTTACATTACCTTCAAACCCAAGGGTCCTTCCTATCCTTGCTAAAGTCCCTTGAGGGCAGTTCCATACATAGACTTTTGACCTAGCATAATTCACTTTGCCGTCAGAGGCTTTTAGAAAGGTAGATAAGGCACCCTTGAATCTTTCTGCAATGATAGAAGACGCTCCCCTAAGCAAAATGGTGTCGTCTGCAAATTATGCATGATTGACAGCTTTGACTCCTCTAGTTATCTTCAATCCTTTTAATTCACCAGACTCTTGCAAATGATGAATTTTCATGCTCATTGATTCAACCACCAAGAGGTAAAGGAAGGGGGACATAGGGAAACCTTATCGAAGACCCCTTGTTTCCGGGAAAAACTTAGTAGGTCTTCCATTTACTAGCTGAGCGATCCAAGGACTGCTGATACAAGCTTTGACCCATTTAACAAATATTTTAGAAAAACAAATTTTGACATGATTTCAAAGAGAAGAAAATGATTTACTTTATCAAATGCATTGGTCATGTCCAGTTTAATAGCCATACCTTGCTGCTTTCTTTCCATGCTGGAGTGGATAGCTTCCTGGACTATAATTATATTGTCAAGTGTCTAATGCTCAACTACAAAACCTCCTTGTGAATTTGAGATGAGATGAACCATTATGTTTTTCATTCTAGTGGCCAATATTTTTGAGAGGATCTTATACGAGGTGTTGCATAAGGAGATTGACTTGAATCGATCTAGCAAGAGAGGGATTTTTTCTTTTGGAATTAAGGTCAAGAAGGACGAGTTAGTGGCCCCACCGATCTTGTGTCTTTTTCTTGTCCAATTTAACATTATTTTGATGTCTTCTTTTATGATGTCCCACGATACTTTATAGAAATTTATGGTGAAGCCGTCTGGTCCAGGTGCTTTATCAACTTGAAGGGACCATATTGCATTTTTTTTATTATCTTTAATTCCATAATAGTTTTTTATAGCTCTATGTTCTCTAAATCATTGGTGAATGATGGTATTCCAGAAAGGAGATCAACTTGTGCTTCTAGGTGAGTCTCCCGATTGTCAGTATAGAGCTCTCAAAAATGATTAAAGGCATGGACTTTTATTTCCTCCTGCGCTGCAATCTTATTCCCATTTTTATCTTTCAATTCCTTGACGGCGCTGAAGCTATGACAAGCCTTGGTTTGCTTATGAAAATACTATGTATTACTATCTCTTCCTTTTAGCCATAGTTGTCTTGACTTTAATCTCCATTTATCTTCCTCCTGCCTCGCATCGTTTAAGATTTCCATATTCAGCTCCTTTTCCTGGCTCAAAAGCATAGGAATCACCTCATTAATTTCCATATAGGAATAGAGAGCGACAATATCTATTTGAAACTTAATTTTTAGGTGACTAGGATTCTTAAAAATAGTTTTGACCCAGCTCTTAAAAGCAGAACATACAGATCTGAGTTTTGATTCCTAAATAAAGCTGGGTGATCTGAGGCATTGAAGATTCCATGCACTTTGAATTAATTCAAAAAAATTCCATCTTGCAGCCAGATAAGATTGAAGCGAAATGGAATGGCCCCAAGATTTACAGGTGGGGATAAAGTCAAGGAAATGGGCTTGTGATCAGAGACTACTGAAGGGAGGGAAAAAGATTCTAGGAGGATATCTTTTTGAAGGAAGGCAGAGCTTACTAGAAATCTATCCAATCTTGTCGCAATATGACCTATTCTAGTTCTTTTGTTGCTCTAGGTGTACTTCCCATTCTTCAAATGAATATCCAGCAATTTGAGATATGAAATCAAATCCTCCATCTTCTCACCAAATGAATCCATGACCTTTGTTCCTCCATGTTTCTACAGCTGTGACTTAGTGGTATTGAAGTCCCCAACAATGATTATGTTTTTTCCTCGCAAGCCCTCATTTAGCTTAGAAAGATCTTCCCAAAAGATTACCTTATCTCTCTAATGCATTGGCCCATATACATTACAGATGTATAGTGAATTTGGATCATCCTTTTCCTAGATTACGGTAAGGGGCCAATGATGGCTTTCCCTCATTGATTTTGTTGAAAATTTGTTTGAAATTAAGTTGGCTAACCCCCATACACTCCTATGGAGCTTATGGCTTTACCTTGGCAATTTTTCCAGAAACGTTAGAATGCCATAGTCTCCACATCCGACATTTTTGTCTCTTGGATTAACAGTATGACTGGCGTCTCATATATTATTATATCTTTTATTGTTTCTACTTTGCTTGAGCGATTGAGATCCTGCTCAAGATCTGCCACCCATTTTTGTCCCTCCTAGGTTTCTAGGATATTGTAGAAGTTTCGTTTCCTCAAGGCTTCGATATCTTCCTAATTCTATCTCTCATTATGCTTCCTATTCTCTATGATACCTTTGTGACTTTCTTCCTTTGATGTTCGGTTGCAGAGCTACATCATGCAATTCTTGAGAACCTTGTGAAGGCAATTGTTCTAGGGAGAAACCTTGTTGTGTGACTTTGTTGTGCTTTACCATGTCTACCCAGGAGCCCCCTGGTGTTGTGGACCCTTCAAGTGCTTTTTCAGTCCTTTCATTTCTCGGAGACGGGGGAAGAATACTCATAGCTGCAGGGGTCTCTTCTTCTTTTGTTTCTGCTAATCTGGTTTCTGAGCATGGGATCTCTTCCTCTTCCATATGAAATGCTTGGAATTGGTTGCTAGTCGAAGATTTTTTTCCTTCTTGGGAATTTTCCTTGCTTATCGTTGGTTGCGATCCACTTGATAATGGGACCGGTGAAGGCATTTTTCTTCCCCTTTTAACTTGCTGCCATCCTTCATCTTACTTTTTTTTTGGAATTTCTTGGACTGATTTTGGGAATTTTTTGACAAAATGACCATATTCATGGAACTTCTTGCACTTAAAAGGTAGTTGTTCACAATCTACTTTTTGCATGTGCTCCCATCCATCCATGTACATGTTTACAACTTATGGCAGCCCTTTTTCCATATTTACTTCCATGCAGATCCTTGCACAAGAAAACAAACGATCCTTTGGTTCTGCTTTGTCAATGTAATTGTCGAGGGAGTTCTTGATTGCTTGTAGAGTTTCATCATTCCAACTGTGCAAGGGGAGGTGGGGTAGACAAACGCAAACCGGGACCGCTGATGGCACATCTTTTTATGGATGAAAATATAAACTCCAATGATTTAAGTATAAACCATGAGGACCCATGAAATAAGGTCTTCTCCTGAAAATGAGATCTTTGTCGTATTTGTATACAAATTAGAAGGTAAAAAATCCCTTTCCGCATAAACAATGTTGCAGGCCCCCCGAGATCAAGGGCATCTAGTTCTCATTTATCCATGCATTCATAGTTTTTGGTGAAGGCCAAATTCTAGTGAACTGACCTACCAAGGATTTCTCGCTCAATGCAATGGCTTTCAATCTTGAAGCTGTAGATATGATCTGGATTCTAGGGGCGGTTGTTGGCTTAACAAAATTCGCATTGCTGGAATTCAGAACAAAAGAAGGCGGAGGAGGCATGGAAGCCACCAAAGTTCTACATGCTTCATCTAAAATACATCGACGTTCCTCCAGACTCGGATCCATTCGAGAAGCCACCCTCGAGGAGGGATAAGAGCAGATCCTTACTATCAATTATCATGATTGATCATAGAACTCTTTGTGTCAGGCTCTTCACAGAGTTCGTGTCCTTCTGCAATTCGAGGGAATGCTGAGGCGTTCCTCTGCAGCGCACCAGCCTTAGTGTTCACATCCACGTGCTCAATATTATTTGCTCACTTGTGTATTATTGTAACATAATGTTTATGGATATTGATATGCGATTTTTTTATAACTAGTGTAGATACATATTAATTATGTATTTATCGTGCATTGAGAGGGGTCAAATATTTCGAAGTGAAATTTTTTTTAGAGTGCAAAGATTGAAGGAATGGTTTATACCTTAGTGGATTTGATCCCTCTTGACATGTGATGGATCTAGATCAAGATGGATTTACACTGGTATCTTGCATATAAAAAATACTCTTCAACAACAAATAACCTATAACCTTCGGCAGATCTTCAAAGTATCTTAGATACCTAAGCAATCTATATTCACCATTAATAATTATTTTTATTAAAACTAACATTGTATATGTATGTATGTATATGTTTACGATTGGTTTTAAATTTTAATTAGAGGAAACATTTTTTTTATGTGGCATGTGTCGATTGTAGGTTGGGCATATAAAAAATTACATGTGTCTCCCATACTAGGATATAGAAAGCGCCTTTTGCAGCAACAAAAGCGGTTCTATTTCGTATTATAAATTGGTTACAATCACATTGGTTAGTATGATAATACAAAATTATGAGTTAACACAAGGTCTAATGTTCAACACCTGCTCATCAACTTGAGCGCTTAGTTCATAAAATTTAAAACAATCCTTCACAAAGGATATCCAAAAATGTTTACTAGTATAAACTCAGATAAAGACTCCTATAACCAAAAATACATTGAAGAGCATACAAAAAACAGAGCTTTAAACAAAAACATGATGTTGATGTGCTTTAGCTTGTCCAACATGTGAGAGATGGGATTCCTAATTTCCCATTTCCAAGTCAGTAGGCATTTGGTGTATTGTTTATTCTTCCTTGAGCTCCCCAAGTCCTAATCCAAAGGACCATATGATATTAGATGTGGAAAATTGGGTTTTGTTGTTGAAATTGGTGTGCAATTGATAAAGTTGATTCCATTCTTCTTCCGGTGCCCGGTTTTTGTTTTTATTTTTTTTGAATCAAGATTTCCATGATAACAACAAGTTTACTATTGTGGGCTTCTCCATGGTTGTGCATTTATCTATTAACTAAAAAGATGGAGGTCTTGCTGTACTTGATAAGGTCCTTGTGTCTCCTTAATACCGTATGCATTTCACTTACATCACGAATGGGGAAATGCCCAAGATGGTGGTGGCCACTATTGTCCATTATACCACTTTTCTAGGTTGTGATAACCTAAGGAAAGTCCCAATTGAATTCCATGTTACAACAAAGAGACCACAACACTTCCCAAACCTTATAGTTATATTCCAAACAAATGAAAACAAGGGATACTACAAGACACAACAATACAAACCAAGGAACCAAAAGCATAAGACTCATAATGCTTTTATAGTACATATTATGCGAAAGGGGAATCATGCTCCATAGTGGAATGACAATTTTGTGTCCCTCATTTACACAACAATTCCACTCTAAATCTTTATCCATCTCCCTATCATTCTTTAAAACTTTGACACATTCCTCATAATTTGATTCACAATAAATTAAAAATTTGGAATAAATTGGGCTTACCAATTAACTAAGAGAATCAAAGACCAGGTGGATGGTTAGAGTGCTTGGGTTGCACCTACAATTGAACGACCTCACTCATGCCATCAGGAAAACCTAATCGACCTCCTTCATATTCCTAATGATACATGCCTTGTGCCTCTTAACCAATAACAATTGTTGAGGTTTGTCCAACATTAACAAAAGAGTGTGTGGAAAAAGAATGGAGATGAACTCCTCACCTTCAATATTATGTCCAATCCTTTGTTGAGATATGCAGAGGACATGGAAGTGTTTAATTTAATACACATAGATAGTTATGGGATGAGGCAGAATGTAATCCCCATTTTGTCCCTTAAAACACCATACTTCATTCTATATATTGTGTTCGCAAGGTTGTTAGCTTGTTTATTATGGTTCCTAGGGATATGGTAGAAATCTATAAAATCAAAATGAGAAGCTTCGTTATGGATTCTTAGGATGATCCTGGCAAGTTTGTCGTCAATGGGAGTGGTCATTTTTATTGTTCTTACAATAACGACTGAGTCTCCTATAGTTAAGAAATTTCTATTGTAACTTGAATCCAAATATTTTAGCCCTTAGTACAACACAAATATCTCTGCCTGGTTGTAGGTTATCTTACCCAAGCCCCATTCATAATTCATTTTCTTATTTACGTCGGGATCAAAGACAATCTCAATGCACATGCCACCCCTTATGTGATTTTTTAGTTATAAACTAGTTTATATTATTAAATAAAAAAGAGATAACATTAAACGCAATATACTGGTCTGCCACTTGGGAAACCAAACCAGGCACAGTGCAAGATTGTCTTTGTTTTTGTCCATATTTCAGTCTCAATATTAACATAGACAGTAAGGAGTTTTGCTATATTACTGTAATAAAAAACTACGTGCTTCAAAAAAAGATCCAAGCTATGAAAAAGAAACTATCTATCCTAGTCATGATATGTGATTTGAATGACTAGCACCTTAGGTTCCTTAATATGGGGCCTGCGTTTGTTACGGAACATGTTGTATCTTAAAGGTTAATCCTGTTGTGTTCTTAGCCATGATATTTAACTTTATATCTAGGCTTGTGAGAGCCCTTATCAAGAGATTGAATCCATAGTTGTGACAGTCTAGCTTGTCATTGAGGGTTTGAAGTTGAGTTTGAACATCCTATGCTTTTATGTCTTGCTATGCTCAATTGTCCATTAGGACCTTTCCTAATAGAGTTTTGGTTTGCCAATATAATATAATAGATTTTGCATGCTTAGTCTCCCTTGTGCGGGAGCTGCTAGTATCTTGAACCCAATTTTGTAAATCTTATTTTATCTACTTCAACAAGGAGAGAATCCTTCTCTCTATTGACATAGGCGTTTGTCTGTTGCAATTTCCCCTTAATGTTTTCAGGAATGTAGAGGTGGTAGGTTGCCTCTACCTCCTTAATCTCATGTCTCATCCTCGACATATGATCATAACTTTGTTTTTACCTAATGAGACTCCCCCTCGGCCTTCCATTGCATAACATATTTGCAGGTAGAAGAACTAAATTTTAACATGAGAAAGTGAACAAGGATATACCAATGTTGATGAGTGCAACCTAAGTCCTATGTTTCTAAGTTGCATGCGATGACCAAATACTACTTGTTTCCTTGTTGTATGCTACATTGTTTTATGTGAGTTGAGGGGTGGTCAATACATCAATTTCCCCTTATTTCTTCTTTATCTTTCCTTCCCAAAAATCACATGCTATAGTCCATCTACTCGTTATGTGACCTCCACCCCAATTTCCGTACTGATCTCAGAGCATAAAGGAATAAGAACTTTGTGATTCAGAGGTTTGTCACCCTGAGAAGTTTGCCAATCTTTTGAAACCCCACATTCCTTCCATTGTTTAGAACATAGCCACCATCTGCCATGATGATTAACCATAACATGTTCTCATCATTTCTACCTCGTCGAAGTGATTTTCCATTCTGGTTTTGGTAGGTTCGTCTTCCATGAGCTTCCCCTATCTATGCAATTATCACCTTAAACATCACATTATGCAAGTGAGCGAGAGGAGTGGGTGGCATCCTCCCACGAGAGAGGTTGTTATTGAATTGCATGGGAGGGGTAGGTGGCGATCCAAGTTTTGGCCACTTACCTTGCCTTGTGAACGTAGTCCATTCTTTGACATCCACTCGACTCGAGGCACCCTTTATATGAATTTTAAACTCAATGTTTTGAGTTAATTTTTTACTTATCAATAAACTTTTTAAAAATTATAAACCATATTATTAAAATGTACAATTTTTTTAAAATCAAATGTACATTTTTTTTAAATCAAATGTACCATATTATTAAAATGTACAATTTTTTTTTAATCGTAACTTTGTTTTAATCAAAATAAAATTATATTTTTAAAATATAAAAAACACAATTTGACCAAATCAAATTATATGATAAACACAATATTTTTTTCTCAAAGTTTCAAAAAACAAATCTTCCTTTATTCTCAACAACCAAAATATCTATCATCCAAATTAAAACTAATTTATTTTGAAACATACTATCGTTGACCATCAAAACATTTTGGACTATTAGAGTTTTGCAATGGAGGGAGAGTAAGCTTTGCAAATGAATCCTCTCATTATAAGGTGTTTTTATGCATTTTAAATCAAAGTCTAAAGGCAAAGTAAAGGATCAATTAGTATTGTTAATTTACATAATGTGCAATAATATTATATTAATATTATTTTAGTTATTTAAATAATATTGCTTTATATTTTAATATTAATTAAGAGTCAAGTAAATAATATTATTAATATATATGATTAGAATCACATATTTGTATTTTAAGATTAGAATTACATATGATTTTGAAGATTATATTTTTATGACTCCACTTGAGAAGAGAAGTGAGTGGTTAATATAAGCAATTAATTTTTAAATAATCATAAAAGGTTAAACTCTTAATTTTTATTTATATATACATATATTTAAATTATTTATAATTTCATTAACTGTCAACTCCAATTTAGGAGGTTTCCAAGTCATTGATTAAAATAAATTAAAATTCTTAACAATAAAATTTTCCATATTTATTTTTATTAAGTTATTATTTATATATAAATATATAAATTTTAAATTTTAAATAATTCCGACATTTTGATTTATAAAAATATGTTTGCCAGAGATTTAAAGCATTCAAGCATAAACAAAAATTCATCTATATCTCTACAGTTTACCGCCTATACATTCCTTGCAGCACCGTTTCTGCTAAAATAACAAGCAAAAATCCATCTTAAACATTTAATAAATAAATCCATAATAACAAATATTAAAATAATATGATCCTAATATATTTTGACATACATTTTGTAAACATAAATTACATTAAAATTAATCTAAACTTTACACACCCATCTTTAAATTTAATTTAACTCTATTTTCACTTGAAATGTTATTATTAAAAAAAATATTATTATTTAAAATAAAAATCAATATATCTCAATGAGAAACAGGTCTTATGCACTCTCACACCTTCCCGATTTCCGATTTCCGGTTCGGATTGTGGAAGTTGGCTCCTTCACTTACGAAACATGGTTCCCGCACTTTCACGCTTTTCTGGTTTGAGATGCGGAAGTCGACTTCTGGACTTTTGAAACTTGCAAATCTTAACTTTCCCGGGTTTCGCACTCCACTCTTAATTTACACACTCTGCATTGATATTATATTAATATTATTTTAATCATCTAAATAATATTCGTTTGTATTTTAATGTTAATTAAGAGTCATGTAAATAATATTATTAAAACAAACATACGATGATAATCACATACTTGTATTTTAAAATTGTGGTTATGATTAGAATCACATATGATTTTGAAGATTATATTTTCATGACTCCATTTCAGAGGAGAAGTGAGTGGTTAATATAAGCAATTAACTTTTAAATATTTTTTAAATAATCATAAATGGTGAAACCATTAATTTTTAATTTTTTGAATACAATATAATTTTTCTAAAACATTCTATATTACTCACATTTTTAAGGATTTTAAATATTATATAATTTTTCTAAAACATTTTATATTACCCATTTTTTCCAAGATTTAGAATGAGTTGAATTTACTTTCTTGTGAAGTTTGAACATTTAAATACAGGTTGAATGAATGGGTAAAATAAAATAAAAATATCTCAATGAGAAACAAGTCTTCTGCAGTCTTACACCTAAATGAAGCATCTTCAGTTGTGGAAAATAAAAATTGCGAAAATAAAAATCAAAGTTCTGATTTCTGCATTCCACAATGTGGAAAGCAGAAATCGGGAAATAAGATAATAATAAAAAAATGAGACAAATACTTTTTCGATTTCCGCATTTCACACTGCAGAAAGTAGAAGTCGAAAATATATAAAGTTTTATTACGAACTTGTAACTTTCGATTTTCATGTTCCGCACTACGGAAAGCGCATGTCAGGAATGGATTTCCCCGATGACTTGAAAAAAATAGATCCCTGCTATTTGCAGTGCAGAAATCGGATTTTATTAAATGAAATTCCCATGCTTTTGCAGATGCTTCATTCAATTGTGGAAAGACTCAATATTTTTACCCTCTCAACATTCCTTTGCACCTGTCAATGCAAATACTAGCACTTATTCGATGCAAATACTAGTACTTATTCAACACACCTCATCTAGCATAATTCTATATATATTAATCCTACAACTTCACAAAATTAGAATAAATTCAAGAATTACAAACCATATCCAAAATAAAAAAAATTGTTTTTAAAGACTTAAAACAAACAAAGAAATAAAGGGAAAAAAACTTAACATTAATACTTAAAATAAATTAAGAAGTTATTAAATATATTTTTAAAATAATGTAAAACATTTTAAATATTTTATAAGTCTTATTCATCTAATATAATTATCGTGTTTTATTTTTTATTTTTATTTTATTTTATTATGCACCCGAGATTCACATTTAATTTGAAAAAAATGTTGATGCTTAACCTTAAATTAAACTAATTTCAAATTTTATAAATTTTTTAAGCATGAAAATACTTGCACAATGAGTATTCACATTCCATGTGAAGCAAAACTAAGTTTGTGTTTAAAATAATAAAATAATTTTTATTTTGCAAAACTTTTGTGTAGAATGTGATATTAATATGTGAATTTTAAAATAAAGTGTATGTATATGTATGTATGTATGTATATAGTGGAGGGGTATATACAATGTTTATCTTAATCATTTTTGTGAAATTTACCCAGAATATAAATAAGATCAAAATATACAATAGGATCAAACATTTTGTCATCCTTGATTAATTGGATGCCCTTGGCTAGTAACTCATGGCATACCTCATCGTTCCAAAGCACAATAAAAGTTGAAACATAACTAATTTCTTGATCAAAAGCATCTTTGCACCTAAGTTTTCATAGCATGAAGAAAGCATCTATATGTCATAAAACATAGATGAATCACCTCAAGCAATAGTCATCTCCAAGTATAGATGCTCTCCATTAAAGTTTGTTTAAGAACAACTTGGGGTGTTTCTCCTCCACAAACATCCAACAGTCTCTCGCAAATATACAGTCCCAAAATATGTGCTTAATTGTCTTCACTATCTGGCACATAGGGTAAAGACCATCCAAGAAGCCAAACAAAGCCAGGTTGGCCTTGGATGGAAACCCTTGATAAACCACCAACCAAGCAAACGCTCACAGCTTATAGGAAAGTTTAACGGACCAAACACTATGCAACTGATGAATCGATCACACCTCTGGATCTAACAAAACCCATCTTCCATTGCGTACCGACGAAAGGGAATGATGTTGATGAAGTGTTGTGTACATACAACAAGAATCATACTATAATAGTGGGATACTAAAGCTCATTGTCAATCTCTCCATAAAGGCCCTGACATACCAATGTTCATTTTGAACAAATCAAACATTGGGAGATAGGCCCGTAGCTCTATAATTGTAGGGAAATATGAGGCCAACAGACCAAGCTCTTGAGCAAGCGATCTCCACAACTTCCATGGCGGTCCTTAGAATTCTGAATATCACACCAATGAAAGATAGCCTTCCAACTCAATCGTTTGGAAGAACCGCAACAACTTTGCAATGCAGACCCCTTGGCCCCACCAACTCCGAATCGGTCTAGAGGAAATGTCCCACCTAGCTTTGTTTCCCTCCCACTGTCATCGAACCAACCCATCCACCAACATCCACGCCATCCAAATACTCCTGAAGAGAATAGATCCCCCAACTTGAAACAAAGACTACGAATATATGATGTCACATAAGGAAAATCTACCTTGTATCCTACCATGGTACTGAGTTATCATAATCCAGTGTCGAAAGAGAACCTGTCACGGAGTTGCACCTACAAGACATTAAACCACCCACTTAGCTTCCATGTGTGGCCACATCTATAATGCTAACCCCCCCTCATCCTTAGGGATAGTACAAAAATCCCAAAGCTATTAGGGGAAAACCTATAACTCCCCATATTTTGACCAAAGATAAGCACATAGAATCAATTTTAGACGTCTAAATTGATCTATATTGGAAACCAACATACACATAATACACATGAGAGGACTTAAGAATGTGACCAACTACTGTAGACGTCCCTGTGAAAGGAAGCTCCTTCTGATTCCATACATGTATCATGCTATGAATTCTTTGTAGGAACCAATCCCACATAGACACTGGGGATAGGCGTGTCCCAAATGGAATACCAAGGTATCTAACAATCACCCCAAGTTAAATAAAAAGCGAAGCCTCGTGAATCCAAGTCGAGGGAAAGTCAACTCCAATCAACCAAAAATATGTTTTTTGAGGACTAACGATGGCAATGGAAGCTTGGAAAATGGTGTTAAGACAAGACATGGACTTTTTCATCGAGGCCTACTCGATACTAACGAGAAAAGGGATTCATCGACAAAATCGTTATTGGCCATTCTTGAACCATCTAGAAGGGAAATCCCTCTGATTTATCCAACAACTCATGCAACTTCCAACAAGTACCCCAAGGCATATATTGTCAACACACATATAAGGATCCAAAGGGCATACCTTCCTGAAATAGTGATGTAGAGTGATCTAGGGGGACAAAGCCTTGTTGACAACAACAAAGGGAGAGGCATTGAAGAACAAAGTTTTCACCATGCCAACACCCCAAGGGCAAAAACACAAAGACATCAACATTTATGCAATGAATGACCAATCCACTCGATTATAATCTTTGTTAAAATCTATCTTGAGCATTATTCATTGTTTCCCTGTCTCGCGATCCCACTCCATAGCCTCACAAGCTGAGACTACTGTATCTAGAATGAATCTTCCCTACACAAAACATGTATGCTCCTAATGCACCACGTTCCTAGCCACTGATCTTACCCTTGGAACCAAAGCCTTGGCAATAATCTTAAACGCTACCGAGAGGAGAGTGATGGGACATCAATCACCAATGGGATCACACACCCCATTCTTGGGGATTAGCTTAATCAACCCTTGATTAATAGTCTCTGAGAATCAACATGAAGAGAAAACTTTGGTTGCTAGACAATAGAAGTACTCCCCAATATAGTCCCACATGGACTAGTAAAACTCATAAGGTAGACCATCCAACCCTAGAGATTTCCCAAATTTCATAGACATGAGAACTCCATGTAGCTCTTCTCACATCAAACTTTGCTTTAATATGTCCTTGTCGCGAGTCAAAATTTTGTTGGGGACCACTATGCAATAAGCATCACGAGCGACCAAGACACCATCGAACAAGGAATAAGGTGAAAAGATGGTCTATAAATGGTCACTAAACATACCCCAAATCTCTGTCGCATCCTCAACAAGGGAGTCATCCACTCTCTGGAGCCTCAACACCTTCTATGTTGCAACCTTCCCTTTTTAGGAAGTCAAAATAAAATTTAGACCCCTCACCCCCCTTTTGAATCCACTATGATTGAGAGCATACTCTATCTCCTTGAGAAATGTGCTCCTCCCCTCTCATAATAGTCAACTCTAAGTTGGATGTGTCCTCCTAAAGGGTAACATTATGGATGTCTTCTTCCAGGAAGATACAACATCTTCCAATTTCTCACATGCCTCTCATAACTCTTTCCTCCTCTAATGGGCCATCATCTTGCCTGAACCCCTAGTGAATTTGATAATGCATTGCACTGTCGCTTCTCGCCACAGGATCCAAACCTATATCCCCACCAGGTGTGGGGAGAGAGTCCACACCCTTTGAACACGGGCATGAAAATTAACTAAACCCAAGCGTAATACATTTAGTTTAAAAACCAAAGTTGTAGTTGCATTTGTAGTCATGTCCATAAAGATCATTGTCTGGTTCAGTAAGTGATATGGACTAGTAACATCTAATAGAGCATCCATGGATTGAAGCTTACTTGAGAAGACAACCTCCTTCGTGGGCCCATAGAGTATGTTTAGTAGATCATGTAGTTTGTCTTGAACTTGTCTCTAATTGGTCCAAGTGAACCATCCACTATAATCCATCCCCTCATGTTTCCATTTAGGGCAAATATTTGTAGTGCATCCTTACATCTGCACCAAGCTTGCCTTTACATGCCATTGACCACTTAACCTCAATCACCCTCCCATTTGAACATGTTGAAGTCACTTCCAATGACCCATTATGTTGTTGGTAAGGAATAAACCATCCAATCCCATAACCAACTCCTATCGGAGTTGCGGTTTGGGGCATAGACAACACACAACCCAATCACTCGTTCCTAGACCAATAGAGCGATCCAGACACAACTTTCGTCCATGTCTGAGCCTAAGGAAACTACTAGACTCTGCAAAGAAGGTGAGAGGGGAATCACTACCCCACCACTCCTTTGACAATGATCTAAGGCCCAAAAGGGTCCATTCCAATAATAACTCATGCTATTATGCAACTCAAATCATATTAACTTGACCTCATATATGAAGAACAGATCAGCTCACAAATGCTACAAAACACTGTGCACACACTGCTTACAATTGGGAATCGTCATCCCTCTTACATTCCAAAATAGTATGGACAACTTCATTCCAACATGAGATGTTGTCTAAGATTGCTAAAACGGATGTGCATCTCAAATCCTCCATGCATGCATGTGTCCACTAACTAGACAATTGCATCCTTATAGGACTTTTGCTACATGGTTCTCTCACTAGCTAACTTATCCATCTGTATGGGAGAATAAATTACCTTCTTCTTGAAGGATTTCATTTTCCATCCTTGCTTAACCTCTATACTGCTATTGTATGCATGTCGTGTCCCAACCACCTTCCTTAAGCCTCATGACCAAGAGACATTGAGTTTCCCACCCACTATTGTCATGGAAGGCATTAGGACATCAAGAGCATCATATCTCCCTGAACCACTTTCCTTGATGCCACCCGAGGCTCCCCTTGAACCTAAACCTAAAGCTAACTCTCGTCTTGCACCATTCCCTGAACCTGTGCCTAAGTTGGGACCATGAACACCTCCTCTAGCCCCACCAACACCACTTCCAACCCTACCATTTCCAGCGCTTGGACCCCCACGATCACGTCCGCCAATACATGGACCATGAGAAATTCCACTACCATCCCTAGATTTCAAGGCCACAAATGAGTCCCTTAACCCTGAACTTGGTAATTTGGGCAATGCTCCCTCACCATTAACCTCCCCTTGCCTAGGTCGACTATGAGGGCAATCACGAATCAAGTGATCTTGAGCTTGACAAGCAAAACATGAATTCAATAGGTTCATATAGTGACTTTTTTTATTGGTGAACTTCGCCAATGGTGGAAACAGAGATGAATGGAAGAATCTTTCATTTTAAATCCACCTCCACACAAACTCTCAAGGTAGCTCGAAAAGAGTTTCAATGACCATATGGAATGAGAACTTTACCATACTGATGGTCAAACGAATCCACAAATGGTAGCATGTCTACAGGGAGGCTGAGAAACTCTATCCATAGAGGATAATTCGCCTAACCTCGATCCCCAGGGTTGAAATATGTCCTCCACGATGAACAAAAGCCAAATATCCTGCAATATGCTAGGTCCTAAACTGAATAACATGTTGATTTGCATATTATGAATTAAACAAAATGCAAATATAATTCACTCTCAACCCCCAGTAGGAGTTCAATTAGATCCCTTTGGATTCCCAGCTCAACTAAGTCCATTTGTTAAACACCTCATCATCCAACATGCAAGGTACAAAATATAAGATGTTGTTGTGTGACTCCCGGTCCCTGTATCCTTCAAAGTAATCCTTATTATTTGCTAGAGATAAGTTAAAGTCATCTCGATTTGGTAGGGATTGCACTTCTGGTTAGGGAACGGTTGGGTCTAGAGTGGGAACCTCCTCATGTATTGTCGGAATCACATCTTGCACATGGGAACTCTCTCCCATAACTATGTCCTCCACAACTAGCGGGGGTACAGGATTTGGGGGAGCCTCTCTCCCTACCGATCTGCTACAATGGGTATTTCTTTGTCCATGGAATCCAAATCTGACACCAAACTGATCATGGGGCCACCAATAACTAAATCAATGCTTTAGGAACTTGTCTTATTCTTCTTGGTGCCATTAAACCTAACATTTAGCAACCATACTATGGTTTTCACCCCTCCTTCGGACTTGAGGGGGATATACTCAGGTGGTTGCTTTGTATAAAGGCTCCGACGTCTATACACATTCTCTCCAGCTACAATCTTCAGATACCATGTTCTATCTATATTAAAAGAGTGCATCTTTTATTAAATAAGTTTTTCCTTTTTAAATATGAAAAGTCTATACAAAATTCACATTCAATTTGAATTAAAACTAAGTTTAACGTTTGCAAATAAAGAGGACTAATTTCAAATTTTATAATATATTTTACTATGGTGTATTCAATTTGAATTAAGTCTAAGTTTAAATTTTAAAATAAATTAGAATAATTAAAAAAATTATAATATTTTATTATTATTGTAAAATATTGTTTTCTTTTAACATAAATGGTTAAGGAGCTTTTATATAAAATGTAGAATCATAGATTACATAATTATGGCCTAAAGGAGAACCAAATCTATGATTCCTTTTTCGTCCTTTACCAATCTATACTTCTCATGATATGTTCCTAATCTATGGAGATTGTATCTCCTTACAAACCGCCCAAGAAGGAAAACACAAAAACAAAACATTGCAAAAAAAATTGGAGAGATTCACTATTATGTTATCTAGTTTATCTTGAAGACCTTTTG
The DNA here is from genome assembly GCA_001517045.1 of Pseudotsuga menziesii. Taxonomy (NCBI): domain Eukaryota; kingdom Viridiplantae; phylum Streptophyta; class Pinopsida; order Pinales; family Pinaceae; genus Pseudotsuga; species Pseudotsuga menziesii. Next base: position 63,887 of record LPNX010985912.1, read on the forward strand.
ATCACAAACTAAGACGCCACACTCTAGACTAGCTCCCTTATTAGCCATTATGTCCGCTTGCTGATTATTTTCTCTCAACAGGTGGAGGAAGTTGATAGATTTGTATTCATTTACTATGCATTTTAGGATGTGACGTGTCTTGGTCATTGGAGTCTTACGATTCTTCGTCAGATTCCTCGCTTCCCTTACGACCATCATCGAATCACCAAAAACCACCAATTCCTCAATGCTGATATTCCTTGAAAGCTCCAAACCTTTGATTAATTCCAGCCATTCTGAACCATTATTTCTCTTCTTGCCAATTCCCCAGGCGTACTCTTTCAACTTGTTTCCTTTAGAGTCTAAAAAGACTCCACCCGCACCTGCCAACCTAGAGTTTCCTTTCGAGGCTCCGTCAAAGAACAAAGAATTGCAACAAAGTTTCTTCCACTAGATTTTGAAATCTGTAGAACTCATTCTTAATTGCCAATTCTAAGATATGGATTTTTTTGAGGGCTGGATCCCGGGAATAGAGAATGGGGGCACCAGAAAATCAGAAGCCCAAACTCTTTTCTCTACTGTCAGAGGTTCCTTGTTAATGTTAAGCTTTCTCCTTATGGATAAAGCTTCCACCCAAAGTTCCTTGGCAGAGGCTAAAAATTTGCCTGGATTGTTTTTTACCTCAAATATCTCTTTATTTCTTGTTGTCCTTAACTTCCTGCATATGTATTTTGGGAGAGATTCCCATGGTCTTGCAAAATCGTACTTTTTAGAGAGGGATCACTGGTAGTAGTCTTTCCAACACGTAAAGAAATCATTCCAGTTTGTTGGCAGATTTAAATCAAAATGCAGATCTTTGTAAACTTGTTGCCATACCTCATGGGAAAACTTACACTTGATAAAGAGATGTTCTAGGGATTATTCCAATTCTTTGCAACTGATGGGACCTTTGATGCCTCTTTTCCTCAGGTTTTTCGTGGTTAGATTTTTGCGATGGGCAAGAGTCCAAAAGAAAACATTGGTTTTTGGAAACGCGTCCTTGCACCATACTTTAATCCATTTCATGTCTACGTTGATGTTGTTTTGAAAACGAGCTACTTCTCGATATCCATCTTTTACCTCGTATGCACTCAATTTTCCCCAGCCTCTTCCATCAGACAAGCTGCGGTGTACTGGGGCTTAACCGCGAAGCAGAGAAAGGAAGGCATTGTCGTATGGACATAAGTGATATGGGATCTCGAGTTCAATCCAACCGACCCATCTTTCATGATTCGTCCAGTATGAGAGATCATATAAGGTATTGATATTTAATTCATTCTACCATTGCTTGAGCTCTGCAAACTCCTACAGGAAATTGGCAGGGGAGGTGGGTCCTAAGTTATTTTTCCATACCTTTATATGTTTTCCACTTCCTCCGATCCAGTAGAGTTGATCTTGTAAGATATACGTTGCCTTCTTGCATAAATCCTAGATTGGAGTCCCCTTTCTATCCTAGTCAATCTTTTCCACACATCTTCTTCTAGCACTATCATATATATATATATATATATATATATATATATATTTTTAAATCTCCTTCCACCACGTTATTTTTTTTTCAGAAACAATTCTCCAAAGTATTTTGGCTCCCAATGCCAGATTCATTTTATTTGGATCTCTTACTCCAGAACCCGCAATTCTTTGTCCTGATGATTGTTTTCCAATTCACTAAATGATTTTTTTTATTGCTTGACTTTCCTCCTTACCATAAAAATATTTTGATTTCTTTGGTGACATCTTGCATTGTTTTTTTGGGATCTAAAGAACTTGAACAAGCATAGATGGGATAGGCAGAGAGAATGGAGTCGATGAGAACTAGCTTTCCATCATGATTAAGCCACCTTGTCCCCCAAAAGGTAATTTTATTTTTGATATTGTCGACCAACCTTTGCCAGTCGACGGCTCTTTTCTTCCCTTTGAAGATTGGGATCCCAAGGTAATTGAAAGAGTTCCATGTTACATTACCTTCAAACCCAAGGGTCCTTCCTATCCTTGCCAAAGTCCCTTGAGGGCAGTTCCAAACGTAGAATTTTGACTTAGCATAATTCACTTTGCCGTCATAGGCTTTTAGAAAGGTAGATAAGGCACCCTTGAATCTTTTTGCAATTATAGAAGGCGCTCCCCTGAGAAAAATGGTGTTGTTTGCAAATTGTGCATGATTGACAACTTTGAGTCCTCTAGCTATCTTCAACCCTTTTAATTCACCAGACTCTTGCAAATGATGAATTTTCATGCTCATTGAGTCAACCACCAAGAGGTAAAGGAAGGGGGACATAGGGAAACCTTGTCGAAGACCCCTTGTTTCTTGGAAAAACTTAGTAGGTCTGCCATTTACTAGATGAGCGATCCAAGCACTGCTGATACAAGCTTTGACCCATCTAACAAATATTTTATAATTTTTTGTTAGACGATTTTAAAGAGAAAAAATGATAACTTCATAATTTTTTGTTACTCTATCAAATGCATTGGCCATACCTTGTTGTTTTCTTTCCATGCTCGAGTGGATAACTTCATGGCCTATAATTATATTGTTAAGTATCTGGCGCCCAACTATAAAACCTCCTTGCAAATCTGAGATGAGACAACCAATGATGTTTTTCATTCTAGTAGGCAAGATTTTCGAGAGGATCTTATACGAGGTGTTGCATAAGGAGATTGAGTTGAATCGATCTAACGAGAGAGGGATTTTTTCTTTTGGAATTAAGGCCAAGAAGGATGAGTTAGTGGCCCCAACGATCTTGTATTTTTTTCTTGTCCAATTTAACATTATTTTGAGGTCTTCTTTTATGATGTCCCACACTCCTCTGTAGAAATTTATGGTAAAGTCGTCTGGTATAAGTGCTTTATCAGCTTCAAGGGACCATATTGCACTTTTTTATTATTATCTCAATTTCCATAATAGTTTTTTATAGCTCTGTGTTCTCTAAATCATTGATGAATGATGGTATTCCAGAAAGGAGATCGGCTTGTGCTTCTGGGTGAGTCTCCTAATTGTCAATATAGAGCTCTCGAAAATGATTAAAGGCATGGACCTTTATTACCTGCTGCCTTGCAATCTTATTCCCATTTTTTTCTTTCACTTCCTTGATGGCGCTGAAGCTATTCCAAGCCTTGGTTTGCTTATGAAAATACTCTGTATTGCTATCTCCTCCTTTTAGCCATAGTTGTCTGGACTTTAATATCCATTTATCTTCCTCCCGCCTTGCAGCGTTTAAGATTTCCATATTCAACTCATTTCCCTAGCTCAGAAGCGTAGGAGTCACCTCATTAATTTCCATACAGGAATAGAGAGCGACAAGATCTGTTTGAAACTTAATTTTTAGGTGACTAGGATTCTTAAAAATAGTTTTGACCCAGCTTGTAAGAGCAGAACACACAGATCTGAGTTTTGATTCCTAAATAAAGCTGGGCAATCTGAGGCATTGAAGATTCCATCCATTTTGAATTAATTCAAAAAATTTCCATCTTGCAGCCAGATCAGATTGAAGCGAAATGGAATGGCCCCGATATTTATGAGTGGGGATAAAGTCAAGGCGATGGGCTTGTGATAGGAGACTGCTGAAGGGAGGGAAAAAGAGTTTGGGAGGATATCTTTTTGAAGGAAGGCGGAGCTTACCATAAATCTATCCAATCTTGTCGCAATATGACCTATTCCAGTTCTTTTGTTGCTCCAGGTGTACTTCCCGCAATATGACATTAATTCTGTATTTATCATGCATTGAGAGGGGTCAAATGTTTCGAAGTGAAAACTTTTTTAGAGTGCAAAGATTGAAGGAATGGTTTATACCTCAATGGATTTGATCCCTCTTGACATGCGATGGATTTAGAGCAAGATGGATTTACACTGGTATCTTGCATATAAAAAATACTTTTCAACAACAAATAACCTATAACCTTCGACAAATCTTCGACGTATCTTAGATACCTAAGCAATCTATATTCACCATTAATAATTATTTTTATTAAAACTAACATTGTATATGTATGTATGTATATGTTTATGCTTGGTTTTAAATTTTAATTAGATCCAACATTTTTTTTATGTGGCATGTGTCGACTGTAGGTTGAGCATAGAAAAAATTACATGTATGTCCCATACTAGGATATAGAAATCGCCTTTTGCAACAACAAAAGCGGTTCTATTTCGTATTATAAATTAGTTATAATCACATTGGTTAGTATGATAATACAAAATTACGAGTTAACACAAGGTCTCATGTTCAACACCTGCTCATCAACTTGAGCACTTAGGTCATAAAATTTAAAACAATTCTTCACAAAGGATATCCAAAAACGTTTACTAGTATAAAATCAGATAAAGACTCCTATAACCAAAATTACATTGAAGAGCATACAAAAAACATAGCTTTAAACAAAAACATGATGTTGATGTGCTTTAGCTTGTCCAACATGTGAGAGATGGGATTCCTAATTTCCCATTTCCACGTTAGTAGGCATTTGGTGTATTGTTTATTCTTCCTTGAGCTCCCCAAGCCCTGATCCAAAGGACCATATGATATTATATGTGGAAAATTGGGTTTTGATGTTGAAATTGGTGTGCAATTGATAAAGTCGGTTCCATTCTTCTTCCGGTGCCCAGTTTTTATTTTTATTTTTTTTGATTCAAGGTTTCCATGATAACAACAAGTTTACTATTGCGGGCTTCTCCATGGTTGTGCACTTGTCTATTAACTAAAAAGATGGAGGTCTTGCTGTACTTGATAAGGTCCTTGTGTCTCCTTAATACCGTATGCATTTCACATACATCACGAATGGGGAAATGCCCAAGATGGTGGTGGCCACTATTGTCCATTATACCATGTTTCTAGGTTGTGATAACCCAAGGAAAGTCCCAATTGAATGCCATGTTACAACAAAGAGACCACAACACTTCCCAAACCTTATAGTTATATTCCAAACAAATGAAAACAAGGGATACTACAAGGCACAACAATACAAACTAAGGAACCAAAAGCATAAGACTCATAATGATTTTATAGTACGCATTAGGTGAAAGGGGAATCATGCTCTTAGTGGAATGACAATTTTGTGTCCCTCATTTACACAACAATTCCACTCTAAATCTTTATCCATCTCCCTATCATTCTTTAAAACTTTGACACATTCCTCATAATTTGATTCACGATAAATTAAGAATTTGGAATAAATTGGGCTTACCAATTAACTAAGAGAATCAAAGACCAGGTGCATGGTTAGAGTGCTTGGGTTGCACCTACAATCGAACTACCTCACTCAGGCCATCAGGAAAACCTAATTGACCTCCTCCATATTCATAATGATACATGCCTTGTGCCTCTTAACCAATAACAATTGATGAGGTTTGTCCAACATTAACAAAAGAGTGTGTGGAAATATAATGGAGATGAACTCCCAATCCTTTGTTGAGACATGCAGAGGGCATGGACGTGTTTAATTTAATACACATAGATAATTATGGGATGAGGCAGAATGTAATCCCCATTTTGTCACTTAAAACACCATACCTCATTCTAGATATTGTGTTCGCATGGTTGTTAGCTTGTTTATTGTGGTCCCTAGGGATATGGTAGGATGATCCTGGCAAGTTTGTCGTCAATTGGAGTGGTCATTTTTCTCACTGTTCTTACAATAATGGTTGAGTATCCTATAGTTAAAAAATTTCTATTGTATCTCAAATCCAAATATTTTAGCCCTCAGTACAACACAAATATCTCTCCCTGGTTGTAGGTTATCTTACCCAACCCCCATTCATAATTCATTTTCTTATTTATGTCGGGATCAAAGACAATCTCGATGCACATGCCACCCCTTATGTGATTTTTTTAGTTATAAACTAGTTTATATTATATTAAATAAAAAAAGAGATAACATTAAACGCACTAGACTGGTCTGCCGCTTGGGAAACTAGACCGGGCACAGTGCAAGATTGTCTTTGTTTTTGTCCATATGTCAGTCTCAATATTACATAGGCAGTAAGGAGTTTTGCTATATTACTGTAATAAAAAACTGCTTGCTTCAAAAAAAGATCCAAGCTATGAAAAATAAACTATCTATCCTAGTCATGATATGTGATTTGAATGAATTGCACCTTAGGTTCCTTAATATGGGGCCCGCATTTGTTAGGGAACATGTTGCATCTTAAAGGTTATTCCTGTTGTGTTCTTAGCCATGATATTTAACTTTATATCTAGGCTTGTGATAGCCCTTATCAAGAGATTGAATCCATAGTTGCGATAGTCTAGCTTGCCATTGAGGGTTTGAAGTTGAGTTTGAACATCCTATGCTTTTATTTCTTACTATGTTTGATTGTCCATTAGGACCTTTCCTAATAGAGTTTTGGTTTTCCAATATAATATAATATATTTTGGATGCTTAGTCTCCCTTGTGCGGGAGGTGCTAGTATCTTGAACCTAATTTTGTAGATCTTATTGTTCTACTTTAGCAAGGAGAGAATCCTTCTCTCTATTGACACATGTGTTTGTCTATTGCAATTTTCCCTTAATGTTTTCAAGAATGCAGAGGTGGTAGGTTGCCTCTACCTCTTCAATCTCATGTCTCATCCTCGACATATGATCATAACTTAGTTTTTACCTAATGATACTCCCCCTCGGCCTTCCATTGCATAGCATATTTGCAGGTAGAAGAACTAAGTTTTAACATGAGAAAGTGAATGAGGATATACCAATGTTGATGAGTGTGACCTAAGTCCTATGCTTCTAAGTTGCATGCGATGATGAAACACTACTTGTTTCCTTGTTGTATGCTACATTGTTTTATGCGGGTTAAGGGGTGGTCAATACGTCAATTTCCCCTTATTTCTTCTTTGTCTTTCCTTCCCAAGAATCACATGCTATAGTCCATCTAGTCGTTATATGGCCACCATCCCATATTTCCATATTGATCTCAGAGCATAAAGGAATAGGAACTCTCTGATTCAGAGGTTTGTTTTTACAAAGTGTCAGCATGAAAAATTTACCAATCTTTTGAAACCCCACATTCCTTCCATTGTTTAGAACATAGCCATCATTTGCCATGGTGATTAACCCTAACATGTTCTCATCATTTCCACCTCGTTGAAGTGATTGTCCATTCTGGTTCTGGTAGGTTCATTTTCCATGAGCTCCCCTATCTATGCAATTATCACCTTAAACATCACATTATGCAAGTGAGCGAGAGGAGTGGGTGGCATGAGGTTGTTATTGAATTAGATGGGAAGGGTAGGTGGCGACCCAAGCTTTGGCCACTTATCTATCATATATCCTTCCCTCTACAACACCTCGAGTAATATATATATATATATATATACTCTAGGTGTTAAATTTATTTTTATATTAATTAACAATTTTAATAATTGAAAATTATAATTCGACAAAAAATTTATAATGAAGAAAAATATTAAAAAAAAGTTAAATTTATTTTATATTAAATTAACAATTTTAATAATCCAAAATTATAATTTTGACAACAAATTTATCACCAAATTAATTCGATGGTAAACCATGAAAATAAAAATATATATTAACCTTGTTCTTAACATACTAAAATGCAAGAGATAAAATTTAAGAGAAATATTTCACACTCAATCAACTTACGACCCTTTACCATATAATAAAGGCTTCTCTCTTGGGTTCCTCTTATAGGTTGGGTGGTTGGGCCAGTAAGCTATCGCTGTCCCCACCCAGGATCAAAACCCATGATCATATGTACATGACACCTACTGGAGTGTCGGAATTTCAGTAATGAAAAAAAGAGAGCCTTCTCTCTTATTAGTAGGTATGCCAATTTTATATCTATGAATATTTAACAATACCCCATTGAGGGACAAATGTTAATGGATGTTGGAAGATTTTTCATGCATTTAGAAATCATTGAAATAAACTAAGTTAAACTCAATTGGAAGGGGGAGTTCAAGTTGAAATGAAAAAAACAATGTCTCTCCTTGTGATGTGTTTTTCTTTTCTTTTGTTATGTTTATATGATGCATTAAAAATGAATAAAAAGGTGCTTGTTCAATTAGACCATTCATTACATATTAGTATTAGATTGAGTTAATAAGTGGATAAAATCAACTTTTGTATAGAATCCATTATTTTTAGCGCATTATGGTTCCACCCTAATGCATTATTTTTTCTTCTCTAAATTTCGCGAATATGATCATTTTAAAATGGGAAAAAACCTCTTTGATACAAAGTTCCATGGTCAAAGTTTCTAAAACTCAAGTGGAACTATATTTTTTGACAAAATTGCTATCGAATTTTGGGAAAATTTTCCATCGAAAATGTGGTGAGTTTGTCCACTTATTAACTTACTCCATTTTGTATATCGAGAAAGAGGATTTTGCACTAGTTCAAACATTTTTAATACATCATTCATGGAGTATCTTACCTTATTATTCACATATTCACAAGCTCATACACAATAACAAACAAACTACATAAAGGAGGATAAGGGAATAAGCTTTTTCTGATCATCAATAGGTTCAACCTCCCCTAGAATAACCTATCAGTAGGCCTTCAAACGGTTGTGTGTTGCCTAAAGAATTTGAGGCTTCGTTACAAGGTACTTATAGAGTAAGATAATATTGTAGCAAACAAATGCTCTTCTAGCCATAAATTTGATAAGAATTTGGAAAAAATTTAAGGGACGAGTAGAATTCTACCATGATCCAAGGCTCATGCATGGTAAAACAATGGCCTTAATGGTTTTGCTCAATTATGAATCGACCTAAATCGTTTAAAATTCTATTAGAGTTTTGGATGAATGAAATCTCTAATTTTTTATATTATTGGATTTCAACCAATAAATAAAAAATTACTAAAAAATAAATGAATCCAATACTTATTCAACACACACAATCCAACACAATTTTAGATAAATTGATCCTTCAACTTCACAAAATCATAATACATTGACAATAAATTAGGCAAACGGACTCCTATAACAAATCGTATACAAAGGTGGGGTGGCAGGTGCGAGGGGCGAGGGGGGATGGATGGGTGGGGTGGGGGCATGAGAGGTCCATCTGGACCCTAAGGGACAAATAATATTATCATAGAGTCTAGGAAGGACCACAAACAACTAGGTTGAGTTGTGTGCGCTTTTTATGGGCCTAAAATTGGTCCAATAACGTCATATATCTAATATTATCACAACAGAAGACTCCCTCTCGGCAATTAAACATTGTTGGAGTAGGTTACATAGAAAATACTCGGCCTTATTCAGAGTACGCGATCAATTTTTTTGGAGTCTAGACAAGCTAGGCGAGGTTCGGATCTACCATGTCATATGGGAGAATAACTCTCACATTGATTATTTTGCCAATGCGAACAATGTTGTTATATTGAAAAATGGGAGCCACATTACACGATGATGGATCCCTTAGATTTATATATTAGCTATATAAATATGGTGATTCAACCACATGTCTTTCAAGAGTGGTGGAGAACATTCAAACAACATAGGAGGCTCATGGCACTAGCGACCATGTACTCATGCTCGGGGAGATTTATTACAAGCTATGAGAGTCAAGGGCCTCACTTGTGCCCTAAACCTCTCGACTTTTCTTTCCTTGGTTTGTGATTTGACTCTTATGGTGGTGGTTTTTTCTTTTAGGCATGCAGGAGAGACATATCAAGGTAAAGGATGGACTGCAACACAAGGTTCAATTGTTTTTGGTTCGTGTGTGTTCACAGGATCTTACATTTCAACACGACTTGTTTGTAGGGTTTATGAGTAGCCGATTAAAGGGGTTTTTTTTATTAAGAGTCTCGGTTTTGATTTTATTATTTGTGACGATTCCACCTTTCTGTGGGGGATTCTTGTGAGGGAAGAATGCTTGTCCCTCCTGTTTAATTTAGCAAAGCTTGGGATCTTCAGGCTGCTGGTTGAACCTCACTGTGGAAGAAGTTTGAAGAAGGAAAAATAAATTCAATACAATGATCAAACAATCATGGTGAAAATTGAACAATCAAGAGTAAAAAATTGGTCATCATAACATTACTCTCATTATCATTAATCTATGTGTAATTAAATGACGATACAATAGGGAGAATTCGAATCCACTAGGTATGGTTCGAATTCACCAACTTGGACTGACTCTAGAGCTCACTAACTATTAAAAAACACCACTAGAGACTCACTAGTGCCACTTCGGTCAATTGAATCAGTTCGTAATTAGTCACAATCAGTTAACTAACCAAAGTAGGTAAGCAAAGGAGCCAAACTCCCTTAAATCAAGCAAATGTGGTGTTAGGCTAACTGATGCCCATTGAAGGATAACTCAACAAAGACTAGGGTGAACTAATGGTGGGACTCCCATGACCTAGTGTGGGTTCCTAAATTATAGGGTTTGACCTCTGGAGCTCCTAAACTCATGCAAACTGGCGCATCAAGTGGTATGTGGGCCCCATATGAGTTCCCATGGCACTAGTGAAGTGGTAACATACTCCTAAGCTAGGAAATGGTATTTAGACTACGGTGGTAAAGGGAGGATTATAAATAATCCTAACACCTCTCGCGTTGTCCTAAGTGTAAGAACTTTGGTTTTGTGGACATGGATGACGGTTTTAGTTGTTCTGGTTGGTCGGAGAGCATTGCCAAGGTAGGGGAGATAAGGGAGATGAAGAGGTTTATGAGACATATGCACTCCTAAATTGAAGACCTTAGGGGAAATGTTGGTGAAATTCAAGTCCACTTAGCACAACAAGATAATACGTAAGAAACTATGGAGGAAAATACCAAAGTTTAAGGGGAAAAGTTGGACAAATTGATTAGAGATTACAAGACAAACTTCAATATCCTTCTCGGTCTGTTGAATGTTGTGCAATCTCGCAAATAACCATCAGGAGGTTCTAGGTGGGTTGAAGATGATTCTATCCACCAACCTACTTATGCTGAATTAGAGACTTTCATCACTAGGAACTTGAACTAGGAGGAGCGACCAATAGAGGAAGGCCACATTAACCATATTTTTCCATAAATATAGTCATATATTATGTTTATTACTTATCTCTATTAGAATATATAAAGCAAAATACATGTAAATGTAAATATATA
>LPNX010985912.1:75082-95668 GCA_001517045.1 Pseudotsuga menziesii
TTCCCAAAAACATTGGATTGCTTCATGTAACTACTATAGCTTAGGGTTTTATAAAACATAACCATACATATACCCATTTCGATGAAAAAACATATGCAAAGAAAAACAAATTCTTAAAAAAACATATTAAGAAACTCACAAAATAAAATAAATTATTAAAACAGACTATTTACGAATTTTTTTTATCATATACTTTTAAAAAAATGATATGAAAAATTAAAAAGTTGTCAAAATACATTACTTTTAAGTTATCAAAATACATTACTTTTGAAACAAAAATGTAAAACAATTTTAATATTTTTCTCATCACTTTTGAGTCGGGGATTCAAATTCGATTTGAAAATTTATCTTTTTACCTAAATGTTCACCTTCAATGGGAAAATTGATTTTATATGCTTAAAATTTTGATAATTAAAACTCTTTGAACACAAATCTAAAACATTTTAAATTGTTTTTAAGGCTTTTATGCATTGTGATTCATATTCAATTTGAAAAAACATTGAGTTAATGTTTGACCGTAGGTATAATTTATCGAATAAGACCAAATATCATAAAACTTTTGGAACATTGATATTAATCTTTTATATATATTGAGAGGAACTTTCTTCTTCCTCTCCACCCTATATCCCACTATATGTCTGCATCAAAGATGCTGCTAGAGGTTTTTCTCCCCGGGGACTTAGAGCAGCTCCTCCCCTCCCACCTGTTCCTTAATGTTGATTCTTTCCCTGAATGTTAGAGGTCTGGGAGGCAAGACCAAACAATGTAGCCTTCGTTCACTTTTCCTGTTTGTTCGCCTGGACTTGATTCTCCTTCAAGAGACTATGTGCAGTTCCTTCCCTGCTCTTCATGCCTTCTCCAAGCTCCTTCCCAGTTGGGAATTCTGTGCAATTAGTGCATCCGGCCTCTCTAGGGGGTTATTAACTGCTTGGGACCCTCATAGGGTCAGATGTTGTGCTTTTGCAACTGTGGCGGGTATACTTGTGAAGGCAGTTTTTCGTGGTTTGAATACCCCTTTAGACATCCTCAACTGCTATGGCCCTTATCGAGATAGGGATATCTTCTGGGATAAAGTCCTCAAGGGGGGAATTCTTAACTCACCTAACTTGATCCTGGGTGGAGACCTTAACTTAACCATGAATGCTTCGCCGACCTAGGCCAAGCGGGCTGTCATTGACCCCCTGTCATCACATTTCCAGCATCTTTTTGATTCTATGGGACTTACTGATATTGCTCCACACAATTTTGGTCCCACTTGGAGGAATGGCTGGGTTGGTGATGATGGGATTAGTAAAAGACTTGACAGTTTCTTAGTGGCCTCTTCATTGATCCCTTTGCTCCTCCTTCACAGTGTGTGGACTCTACATACTGATGTATTTGATCACTATCCTATTTGCTTCGAATGGAATAAGTCACTTGGGTCCTGTAACTACCCTTTTAAATTCAATTGATCTTGGCTTAAGGATCAGGATTTTATACCCCGGGTCATTGATAGGTGGCCTAGGCTGTCTCCTACATCTTCTAGTTATGATTTGGATCTCCTTACCCACAAGCTCCGTCTTCTCAAGGATGATGTAAAGGATTGGATCAAACATAAAGGCTCATCTATGGAGTCAGAGTCTCACAGGCTGGATGAGGATATAAATAATCTTCTCTCTAATTCCTCATATGGTATTCTCTCGCATGAGGAATAGTTGTCCCTGTCTCAGCTCAGATCTGAAAAAAGGAAAATATTGGAACACTACCTTTTGACTTGGCAACTCAAAAGTCGTTCTAAGTGGGCTCTGTATGGAGATTCTAATACTAGATACTTCCATGCCTTGGCATCTGGTAGGAGGAATCATAATGCTATCTAGTCCCTTATGGATGACGAGGGTCATTCCATTGAAGATGATGCTACACTTAAGAATTTGGGTCAGTGTCATTTTGCCAATATTTTTAAAGATGACAATTAGACCTGCTTATTGGAACAGATCAGAGTCGTTCTTCTCTACCCTAAAATGAACTCACAGGTTGATGCTCCTTGTCTTGCTCAACCTGTTACTATGACTGAAGTCGAGAGAGCCTTACACTCTTTCAAAAAAGATAGGAGCCCAGGCCCCAATGGTTGGCATGTTGAATTTTAATTACACTTCTTGGACTTATTGGGTGATGAATTACTGTTAGCTGTGGACTGCTCTAGGGTTTCAGGATATATTCTTCCCTCCCTTAACTCTACCTTTCTTGCTTTAATACCCAAGAAGGATAAGCCTATAACCTTTGCAGACTTTAGGCCAATATCCTTATGCAATTTATTATACAAGCTGATATCAAAGGTGATTGCTACGAGGCTGAATCCTTTCTTGGACTCCCATATTTCTATTGAACAATATGGTTTTTTGAAAAACTGACAGATTGTGGAACTTATTGGTATTGTACAAGAAGCTCTTCACTCTATGAAAACAAAAAATACTTGTGCTCTCATCCTCAAATTGGATTTGGTTAAGGCTTTTGACCGTGTTAATTGGTCTTATATCAGACTCATCCTCATACAGATTGGGGTACCTCTTCTGGCTGTTAATTGGATAATGGCTTGCCTTACATCTGCTACCTTTGTAGTACTTGTCAACGGAACACCTTTGAAGTTCTTCGCAGCAACTAGGGGCATCAGACAGGGTTGCCCCCTATCCCCCCTTCTCTTTATACTTGTTATCGAAGGGCTCATCCTATTGATTGCTGATGCAAGAGAACATGGTCTCATTAAGGGTATCAAAATAACATCTTCTCTTGCTCTTACACATCTCCTCTTTGTAGATGATGTGATCCTACTTGGCACAGGTACCTTGTCTGAGTGGATGGATTTTGATGCTATATTGGGTACATTCTGCAAAGCTTTAGGGATGTGTATTAGTATTGACAAATCTTGTTTTCATTATAATAATGTGGATGTTGATATTCGCACAGATATTGCCAGAGCCCTGCCATATAAAATGGAGCCATTAACTACAGGGTTCAAGTACCTTGGATATTTCCTTAAGCCTCTGGGGTATAAGGTAAGTGACTGGTACTGGCTGATACAGAAATTTGAATGCAAAATCTCACACTGGGCACATAAGCTCCTCTCTCTTGGAGGTCGTCTGACCCTTGTTCAAGTTGTACTATCTAGTATTCCGGTCTATTGGCTAGGCCTTGCTCCAATACTGGTCTCTGTACTAAATAAACTCAGAAGTCTGGAATTCGATTTTTTATGGGGATCCTCTGACAATAAACACCGTTATCATCTTGTCAACTGGAAGACTCTTGCCTGGCTGAAAGAGTATGGGGGATGGGGTATAAAGAATTTATTTTGGTTCGACATTGATCTCAGATTAAAAAATCTTTGGTTAGTGCTTCAGAATGAGGGATTATGGCATTGTGTTATTCTCAGTAAATACTTGAAAAAACATTTTGTAGTTTCTTGGCTCAGAGGTAAGCTTTTCAGCGTTCGTGGTGTATCTGTTTTCTGGAGAGGGTTCTTATAAACCCTTCCATGGCTTGGTAGATGTCTTGCATGGAAAGTGGGTAATGGCGAACAAGTGCAGATTGGAATTGATCCTATTGTTGGAATTCCTGATACGTTCAGTTGGTCTGTTGGGTTTCTGGAAGACTTGGACATTATCTCTCTCTCACAAGCCGTAACATCCTTCCGGGATCTCAATATTGTTACTCAACCGAGGATCTCTGTGTATGCGGGGAATGGAAACTAGCATGGAATTCATTCACTCGAAATTTGGAGCTTGGTGGTATTCGCCTTCATTCACAGTCTGATACACTGATGTGGGCTTATAATAAGTTTGATGGATCAGTTTTAGCAAAACTAGTATATGAGAGTATTGTAGCTAATTCATCTACCCCGACAGGTAGTAGAGTACTTAAACATATATGGTCAGGAACTCTTCTGAGAAAAATCTGTTGTTTTGTATGGTTGGCTTTGATGAACAAACTTCTCACTTGGGATAATCTCCAAAAGAGAGGGTGGATTGGAGCTGGGATATGTGCCCTTTGTAGCAAGGATGTTGACAGTGTCCAGCATTTATTTTTTCATTGCTGTGTTTGGAGAAATCTGATCTCGTGCCTTATGGAATAGTACCATTTCTCTCTCGCCTTCCATTCTGTGGATCTCTGCTCTTTCTTGGAAAAGTGGACTGATTGTTTCTCTATCCACTCAGCATTATGTTATCTCCCTTACTTCGCTATGTGGACTATTTGGAAAGCGAGAAACATTTATATATTTGAAGGGAAAAAATTGCCTGTCATCAGCCTTCTTCATCAGATTGCTTAGCTTTCTCAAATGTACTACCCATCGGTCACTAAGGTAAAAAAAGCTAGATCCTTGGGCATGGGTCCTGTGCTTCACTTCCCCTGTGGTTTCTTTGATGGGGCATCTTATAAGAAGGTAGGGGGAGTTAGTTTCTGTCTGATGTTGAATGAGTCACATCACCTTGAATTTGCATTGGGGGTAGGTCCATGCACCAACACAAAAGTTGAACTCATAGGGCTCTGGGCCCTCATGCATATAGCCCAAATGATGGGGATACCCAAGCTCAGGATATTTGGCGATTCTCTTGTCATTATCAACTGGGAAAAGGGTACAGCCTCCCTCTCACCTCCAGAACTCTATCATTGGTGTAGGGACACTAGGAAGCTATGCTCTTGCTTTCTAGAGTTGTCTTTCTGCCATATCTACCGTGAATTTAATTAGCTTGCAGATTGCCTCTCTAAAAAAGCACTATCTTTGGCTCCGGGATCTGGTAATTTCTCGGAATTTATAGAAGGTGATTTGACCTCTTAGGATTTTTTTGTGCTCTTTTGAGCCAGGTGCTGGAGCATGTTCTCCTTTTTATCTATTGCACCATATTATGATTTGTTATGGAGCAGGCTCCTTTTAGGCTGTTGTTCTGCACTCTTTAGTTCACGGTATATATGGTGTGAGTGGTAGCTTATTTTGATGGGATACTGTATTGCTGGTGAACTTGTCCCCCTTGCTGATTTGTCGTAATGTGGCTCCTTCATGAAATGACTGATTGGTTTCTTATGGATCCTCTTTTCATGATTGTAACCCAGTTTTTGGGTCGACACAATAGATGCCCTTTAATTCATTAATGAATATCAAGGACAGGCTTTTTTCTTCTGAAAAAAAAATCTTATATATATATATATATATGGTGGATGGTTATTTGATTTAAGGGTTTGAGTGGGTTGTTAGTTTAAGAATGTGTTTTTTCTTAGGAAACTATAGATTCAAATTTCGAGGGGTAAGGTTTGTACATTTTTGTTTAGTAGTTAAATTGTTGAGTTAGGTTTTTTTTGTTTAGTAGTTAAATTGTTGTGCAATTATTTATTTATTTTTCTTCAGTGTGGTTCACAACTTCGATAGTTGGTGGTCGGGGCTTGCTACATCCACATTAATAACTCTAGGGGGCCACCCGAATGGGCCTCACCCTATCGAATCTATTTTTGCGATCCTAACTCCGAAGGACCTATTGACCCCCAACAAATCCCCTTCATTTTGCAAAAAATAAAGGGGCCCCATTAGAATTTTGTAAATACTTAGCTTTTAAATTATTTTTGTTTTTCTTTTATTTTATCTTGTTTTTTTTAATTAAGAGAGAGAAATTTATATTAATATCATAAAAAGAAAATTACATCTTGAGAGCTTTTCATGTCATCAGAACACGACATCAACCATCTAGTAGACTTTCATAGTAGTTCTAATCAGCCTATCCACCTGAAAATGAGTTTTGGGACAAGAGATTGAGAACCGAGACACTTTGGGTTCAAAAACCTTCCAACAAGGAGAACAAAATTTTCCTAAGAACGACCGATCAAAAACTTCTTACAAACTGTTAACATGACATTCATCATCCACGACAAAGCCAAAAGAACGCCAAGGCCCTTGCCAACCAGAGAAATATAAAACATGAGACCATAAAAAACCATCAGAGAAAGATGTATGAGAGGTCCGGCAACCGACCATGGCCCAAGCTATCCGCCTCTTGCTTCTGAGCTGCCATAGGGAAGGCTCTACAAGAACCTGAAAGCCCAGGCGATTAATGAGAAAATCCACTTTATAATTCAAAGGCCGAATTTATGTCGATATAGTTGTTCACCATTGATCATGGTGCACTCCATATGGATCATTTCGTTGCTTGTCCCAGGACGATCTCTCTACCAGGTTTTTCATCACCCAAAAGAGAGCAATCGTTTACTCATAAAGGCTAACTCTACTCATAGTGTGGCCAGGGTCGAGGATGCATTCTTCAGCCTTGCGACACTTTACATGCAACTTCTCTCTGTCAAACTCCACCCATAATTGCTTCTCTGTCTCATTGATGCGTTGTTGAATTTCCCACGAGAGATCCAACTCAAACACCCTCAATTCCCAAATTGCCTTTTGTTGGGCTCTGGAGGCTCTCCCCGAGTCATCCTCCTAAACCAAAGGGTGTTTCCCTCTGCATTTTTATGCCTTCCATGAGGAGACCTCCATGTCTACGTAGACCCAACTTCTAGTTTACGTAAGTTAAAGGAAGAACCCGATCCAAACTTCTCATATGTTGTTTCCCATCACTTTTCATTCTTCTAAATAGTCATTTCCTTCTAAGGACCATCATGACCACAATCCTGATCATGTTACTCTGCGCCTAGTCCGTAGTCCTTATTAAGGTATTAGAATACAGACATTAATATTTCCTTTTTCCACCTTTCATTTTTGCAAGTACGTTGAACCCTTGACTGGAGAGGTTTCTGATGAGAGTTCAAGGGTGTATTAATTTTTGCATGCTCGTCACATGGATCAACCACCTAGCCAAACGCTTGGCGACGTGCTCAAAGGGCACCCGAAGCCTCCTGGTGTCCTGCCCTGCTTGTACCATTAGTGCCTCGCATGTCATGGGCCATTAGATCCATACATCTGTCCTGCCCCTTCTAATCAGTGATCATGTCCCATTCCTTCCCCTTGACAACTTGGCGTATCTCCATGCCCAAGTTTGTTAGCATGTTAGTCGCCTTGTTACCTCAACGTATTACATGGACAAAGCGGGCTGCCAATCCCTCAGCTAAGAGTCCTTTGAGTGCTTCTAGTCGTCCCTCTAGATGCCACGACTCCACCACCTTGGCGTTGTAGGACCCATTTTGAAGCTTCGTGGCTAGTTTGATGATCAATTGGGAGTCCCCTTCAATGATTATGGGGGTCTAGTTGTTTTCCATAACCATTTCGATGCCATGGAGAAGCCCTTCAACTTACGCTATGTTGTTGGTTTCCCAACCAAGAAATCCATACCCAAAACCAAACATAGCGCCTCTGAAATCCCAAATTATGCAGCCATAACCTGCCAGACCAGGATTCCGCTTCGATGCTCCCTCGAAGTTGAGTTTGAAGAAGCCCACTGGAGGAGGAAGACATCGTTCCGCACCTGGTGAAGTCTTAGTTGGGTTATGTCTACTAAACACTAGTTGAAGGGTTCTGTCTAGTCCCCAAGCCCTCAAAATGGTATCCTATCTCCTCGTCGCTTCCCAGTCCACACTACCCCAGAATTTCAATTGGATGGTGTCTTTTATTTTTCTCATAATGATGCCCCAAACTTTGCTCTCCGGCTGGGACTTTCACTCAAAGGTTCTTGAGTTCCTCTCCCTCCAGACTTCCTAAAGGACAAAATGGGGGATAATTTCCCATAGTTGGTTGAGGATGGGAACTTGAAAGGATTTGCTAGACCATTCCATGACTGAGCCTGTTGGATTTTTCTGAACCCGATCTGATCTTCAAAAAATATTCTCCCTGTGATCCTAGATGGAGGACATGATATTTTAGGTATCAAGGAGGTGCTTTGTGGTCTCATGTTCTAGCTCAAAGAAGAAGCATCGGTAAGGACCTATCATACCTCTTTTTTTAAGGGTTTCTCATGTTAATATTAAGTTTTTCAACACAAGCTAGTTGAAGATAGTTATCTTGGCCATAACTTCTTTTGCCACAATTTACCTCATTTTTTATTCGCAGGTTGGATATCAACCCCTCTCAAGATATCATAAGCTTCTTTCATTGTTAAAGATCCCTTCTGGGTGTACCCCCATCTTAGTTTGTCATCTCCCTCATGCCTTCTTATACGCCTGTTGTCGAGGGCTCCCTCCAGACTGTCTGCCTCCTCCATTGAGCCAAGGTGCTCCTACCATTCCTTCCCTACCCATGTTCAAAGATGTTGGTTGTCTGTTTGTTTTCCCCATATCTCCCTAACCTTGATAATACCTTGGGTGATGCATTCCTCTTGTATGTGGCATAATTCCCTTCCTCATCCCAATGGAGGCATCTGCTGCCAAGAGACCTCCCAAATCCGGGTTGTTTGGTCATTCCTAACCTCCCATAAACTATGGTCCTGGACTAGATTTTTTCCCTGCCAAGTTGTTCTCCATATGTCAGAACCAAGGATATCCTAAGAGAACCTTACAAGTTCTCTTTTATCCCTTCCTGTTGCGTATTTAGAGTTCCATAACTTAGCCCAAGATTCTTAGGTATGGGAGACCCATCTCCACCAAAGCTTGGCCCCGCTTACCACATTGGCCTTTTCGGGGTCTCTAAGGCCAAGACATCCCTAGAGTTTAGGATTACATACTATTTCCCATTTTACTAGAGCCCACTTTCGGTGTTCCTGGGGACCACTCCAAAGAATTTTTCTTTGCAAATTCCTAAGCAGGCTTTCAGGATGGCCTTTGGGTCCATTAACGTAGAGAAGAGGTACGTCGACATAGATTATAATATTGATTTCACCAAGACCAGTTTGCTTGCCAAGTTAAGGGGTCTCAAAGTCCAATTCATCAGACACTTTTTCAAGCTATCCAAGAGGTTTGTCGAGGACCCCTTCTTAGTAGTTGAACTTATTAAGGGTGTGCCTAGATATTTGGATGGAAGGGAGCTACCCTTAAACCCCAAGATCCGACATATGTTATGTATAGATATCCTGGGCATGTTAAAGAAGAAGACTTGGGACTTCTGCTCATTTGTTTCTAAACCTGATGCTTTTCCAAAACCATCTAGGCATTGTTTGAAATACATAGCCTCTTCAATGGATGGGTATCCCATCGACATAGTGTTGTCAACAAACTGCTGGTGCATTTGTTTTCCTATCAGCAGATTCAACCTTAGCCCTCTGATTTCATTACTGTCTTTTAAAGTCGCGATTGATTTGCATAGACCTTCTGCCATGAGAATAAAGAGGAACGGGGACAAGGGGTCTCCTTGTCTTATTCCTCTCGAGGGTTTAATGATTCCCGAAGGAATTCCAATCAAAAGGATAGAGAAGGAAGTAGAAGACACTACATTCAATAATCCACCTAACCCATTATGAATTAAATCCAAATGATTCTAACATTTTGTGGATGAATTGCCAATTAAGTTTATTATAGGCTTTAGCAATGTCTAATTTCACCATCATACCTGGAAGGTGCTTGACTTTGATAGAATGCAACATTTCATGGACCGAAATAATTATGTCTAGTATCTGCCTACCTTCCACGAAACCTGATTGTTTGGGCGAGATTAGGCCCGACAGGATGGGCTTCAAGTGGTTATCTATTACCTTTGTGACAATTTTATAGATGACATTACAAAGCATTATGGGTTTGAATTTGTCCGGGGAATCAACACCTTCACTTTTTGGGATTAGAGTGAGAAAGGTAGCATTGAAGGCTAGAAGGATTCTCTTGGAAACCTTGGCATCCTCAACTATCCTCCACACTTCCATCTTGACTATTTCCTAGAAATGGTGGAAGAAATTCATTGTGAATCCATCTGGGCCTAGGGTAGTCCCTTATTTCATATAAAAAAAATGCTTCCTCCAATTCATTGAGGGTTATCGGCTTCATCAAAAGATCATTTTGCTCATTAGTAACCAGGGAATGGATGAGTCTTATAATATTCTCAATGCCTTCCCGCCTATCCTGCCTTGGTTCAAACAAAATGTCGGTGAAGTGATGATTTAGAGTAGCCTCTATTTCTTCCCTAGTTTCCACCCGCTCTCCCATTGCATTCTTAATTGCAAAAATCTTATTTTATATTCTGTGCTGAATGACCGAGTGTTGGAAATTTTTTGTGTTGCTTTCTCCCTCCTTTAACCATCGATTCCAGTATTTCTATCTCCATAGGACTCTTTCCCATTTTCCCTTTCCTCTATCTTTGAACAAATGCTTAGTTCCTCCATTTTTTAAGTCAAGGGAATATACTTCATTTGTCCCAATGGACTGGACCTCCTCCAGGCGGTCTTCCAACATCCTTTTGCCTAAGAAGATGTTACCAAATTCTTCCTTATTCCACTTTTTAATCTTGGCTTTCAGGCCTTTCAATTTCTACCGGAGTTTGTACATGCTTGGTTCTTCTCCTTCACTCAACTCTTCCCACCACGACCTGATTTTATCATCAAAATCGGGGTGCTCCAGCCAAAATTGTTCAAACCTAAATGGTTTTTTGAATAAAGAACCCAATCCACTCCACATTAGTTCAATTGGCCAATGATATGAACCCATACTGGGGTGCGTTGCACTGTGGATTTCACTCCCAATATCTACAATAGATTCAGTGACCAAAAAACGATCTAGTCTGGACACTATGTGTCTATCCAATGTTCTTTTATTATTTCAAGTGAACCACCCTTCCCTAGGAATAACATCTACAAGGCCCAAAGCGTCGATTGTGTCTTTGAAGGTTTCACATCCCTCCTCTAGCTTGAGCCTTCCCCCCTTTTTTTTTCCTCCAAGGAGGTGATGAGATTAAAATATCCTCCCACCAGCCAGTGGTCATTGGCCATTCCCTTCCTAAGTCTTCGAAGATATTGGAGGAAGCCCCTCTTTTTCCAACATTATGGGGTCCATAGACATTCGTTACAACCCCTATAATTGAAAATCGTACAACTTTGAAGTTTGCAGATAGGGTACTCCTAGTCCCTTGGAACCCTTCCAGAATTACCCGGGTAGGGTCATAGAGTATTCCTAAGCCTCCCGCATACCCTCTTGCATATATTCCCATCCCTTCAGTGCCCCTCTAGATATTTTTACTCGGGTCCTGGATCTGAGTTGCCAAACATTTTGTCTCTTGCAAAAAGACAATAGTCGGATT
The DNA here is from genome assembly GCA_001517045.1 of Pseudotsuga menziesii. Taxonomy (NCBI): domain Eukaryota; kingdom Viridiplantae; phylum Streptophyta; class Pinopsida; order Pinales; family Pinaceae; genus Pseudotsuga; species Pseudotsuga menziesii. The sequence continues at coordinate 86,199 of LPNX010985912.1, forward strand.
TGTCTTCTTGATCTTTTTGCTTGGTATCTTGATTTTCTGTGGGATGTGCCCCTAATGTTCCAGGACAATATCTTCATTCCAAAACTTATAGACCTAGAGAATATTTAATGGTAGGGCACTGACATGACTCTACCATTCACCTGCCTACTTCTATAACCCTCCATTTGTTTGTCTTCCTGCCTGTCTTCTTAGATGGATCCTCATATTTTCGCTTCATTTCCTTGTGAGATCCTAAGCTTATCCCAAGTTGGTTGGTCAAACGAGCTTTGAGGATAGCTTCTTTTAACATGATCACTTGTTCCTGTGGGACATAACCTTTCCCTTTATCTGCACATGCCTTTTCAATCCCCTTTAGATCTAAATCGCCTATATCCGTGTCCTCGACTTCGTCACCTGTTTTGGGCTCAGTCCCTTCTCACACATTTTCTTCCCTGGTTTCCTCCTCCATCTGAGTCGCAGGTTCGAGGGTTTCTACTTGGGATGATGATCCTTTTTTTTCCATTGGTCGCTTATCTGGGGTTTCCTCCTCACAATATTCCAGAACCTCGAACTTGTTTGATATAGCTATCTTCTTGTACACCTCCTCATTGTCTTGCTTTAGGCTCCCTCTTTTCCTTTATGAGACTCAAATAAAACCCTACTCCTTTTGCTCCTCATCTTTCCCCGGATTTGTCTTCGGATTGTTCTTGGGACATTCCCTAAATAAATGGCCATGTTCATGACATCTTCGGCACCAAAATGGGATATGTTCATAGTCTATGATTTGCACCCAATCTTTTTCTCCCATGACATTCGAATTGCTTCTGGTAATTCTTTGGTTAAATCCATATAAACCCAGATCCTCGCATAGGTCCTGTAACACTCGATCCATGTTTGTTCCGAGGTTTTGATAAATTTACCCAGGCATTTCCCTAAATCCTCCAAAATTTCTGGATCCCAGTATTCACTTTGAATAGAATACAACCTTATCCAAACTGATGCGACTTTCATATCTTCCTTGTCCGGACAAAACTTCTCCTTCCAGGGTATCAAGAGAAGGCCCACCGAGTAGAAGAAGTATGGCCCTCCATACATAACTCTGTTCCTATCTTCCAAGCTGATGAAGGAGATAGTAAAAAACCCTTTGGAACCCAGATGGAGATCATAGTGACCCTTGGGCTTCCAGGTCGAACTGATCCACCATACTAGGGCCTTTTCTAAGGGTTGCATTCCCACAAACTTTCTTATCAGTGCATGATCTAGCATTTACTAGATCCATTCTCTTATATTCGATGATCTGGTTGTCATGGAGATAATCCGGGTCGCTTTTGGCATGCATTTCCCTGACTTCCTTACCATTGATCCCCTTGCCTGGTTCTGGGCCTGTTCCAGATCTATTGGGATATCCTCGGTCTTCAATCCTGCTGAGTTAGGAGCCAGGGAGGCTTGCTCGCCTCCCCCCTTGCCCTCTGCCACACTTCCTTCAATCCGTCCGCCTTCGAAAAAACCCTACCAGTCCTTCGCCCTCCGTCTTCGTCCGTCAGCTCTCGCTCCTCCAAAATCCCTCCTTCGTCTTATTTTATATTGCTTGATTTAGTTAGTTGTTTGATGATATTTTTCTCGGGTTGGCACACATTTCTCGTATTTTGAGCTTGTATTGTTTAAATAAGGATTTGCTTTTTAAGTCATTTTGAATGCTTGTGAGACTTGTTTGAAACATAAAAACGATTTTACACTATAATACTCGAGTTTGATTGATCTTTTCCTAAGTTTACCATGCTTATGAAATTCATTGATAATAAAAAAAAATAATCTAATTCTATTCACAATAACATTTTATTACAATTCATGCTTTGATTTATGTAAATTTATTGATTATTGTAATTTAAAGAGATATTTTTATTTTATCATTATGTCAATTTTATTATTTTTTCTTGAATATCCATTTTAACTTTTATAAAAATACATAGCAAATATATCGAATCACTTTAATATGCTTTTCTTGCCCTCATTTAACAAATTAAAACCACATTAAAGTATCTTTCATAAACTTACTTTATATAAAGCTCTTCGTGACGAACTTTATATTTCATATGAAATAACTTTTGGGCCTTTGGTAATTTGTAATAGATGAAAATTTTAAATTTATTCTTTAATATTTTTCCAGGTCAAAGGTTTATGCCACATCGAATTCAAACTTTTGAGATGGGATTACATGTCATAAAAATTGAAAGATATGTCACCATATCATCTATAGGCGCTTAACTTTTTGTTTTTGTTTTTCTTGAGTAGAAAAAAGTCTGTCTTTGATATTCAAAAAGAATCAAAGGGCATCTGAGGTGCCTACCCAAATGAGGGTTACATACATATAATTTATCGGAGGGATGATAGCTACATCAGCATCCATCATGAGACCCAAACACAACAGAGTAGATGGGGCAAGAGAATATTCTACATAACTTTACCCATCAGAAATAAGAATGACCCACATAGCCATGTCTACCGGGAATCCAAAGAGAGTAGAACAGTCGTCTAAAAGGAGCCGCTCCATAACAATCCCCATGGTGCAAAAAAAGTGGAGAACATGCTCTAGCACCAGGCTCAAAAGAAATTGAAACAATCCTATGTGGTCAAATGACCATCAATGAATTCAGAGTAACATCCCAAACCTGGAGCCAAAGTAAGAGCTTTTTTAGACAGTCGGTCTGCCAGCTGATTGTGTTCCCGATAGACACGGCAAAAGGATAACTCAAGGAAGCATGAGTATTTCTTCCTTATATCCCTACACCAATGGAGGAGCTCAGGTGGTGAGAGGGAAGCGGTTCCCTTAGCCCAATTGATGATGACATAAGAGTCACCAAAGATCTTGAGCTTGGGTAACCCCATCATTTGGGAGGTATGCAGTAGGGCCCAGAGCCCTAGTAGTTCAGCTTTCATATTGGTACTAAGGCCCGCCCCCAATACAAACTCGAAGGTATGGGACTCATTCCAGTGCAGACAGAAGCCAACCCCCCCATTATTTTTTGCCGATGCACCATCAAAAAAACCACAGGGGAATACAAGGACAGGCCTAGGACCCTTTGGTCTTGGCTTTTTAACTTTTGAAACAACAGGGCAATGTAACTGAAAGGAGTATGCAATATGGTGGAGTATGTTGATGACAGGAACAATTTTCCCTTCAAAGATGGACAGATTTCTTGCTTCCAAACAACCCACATAGCTAGAAATGGGAGAAAGCAACAACCCATATTGTTTGGAGTAATATATAGTCCAACTTTCCAGGAAGGAACTAAGACCATCAGACAGAAAAGAGTGAGATAAATGGTGCTGTTCCAGCAGACAGGAGAAAATATTTTTCCACAGAGCAATGATAGAAAATATGCTCAACAGTATCAACATAAGATCTGCACAGAGCACAAATACCAGGCCCCATCGAGCCCTGCTTCTGAAGGTTGTCCCAGGTGAGTAAACAGTTCTTTAGTACCAGCCACGAGAAGCAACATACTTTCCGAGGGAGATTGCTATTCCAAACAAGGGATAGGAGCCTACTGCCATACGGAGGTGAAGAAGCGTTTATGATGCATTCATAAATCACCTTAGCAGAAACAATGCCATCATTCTTTTTATAATCCAAAGATAGTGCATCCGAATCCTCGATCATGCGCATACCACATAATTCCAGGTTTCTTGTATAGGAATCCCATGCTACTTTCCATTCACCACCAACACCGAGATCCTCAGCAGTGTACCAGTAACTGTGTGCATCCGGGAGGAGATTCCGAGCCTGTGCCAGAGTTACGATATCCATATCCTCAAGGTACTCCCTTAATCCCTGTGGAATCATAAGCGAGTTTGATATCCCAATAATCGGATCAATGGCGATAAGAACATTCCTCCCGTTACCCACCTGCCAAGCCACGGGAGTGAAAACAGGAACCCCTTCCATATTGTAGAAACCCCACGGACTTGGAAATTCTTACCCCTGAGCCACATCTCAACATAATTCTTCTTCAGGTATTTATGGAGGATAACACGATGCCAAAGACCATCATTCAGGAGAACCGACCAAAGGTTCTTTAATCTTAGAGCAATAATGAACCCATGCAACTGCTTAATGTCCCAACCACTGAATTCATTAGGCCAAGAAAGGTGTTCCCATTTGGACAGATGAAATCTGTGCTTGCTATCCGAAGATCCCCAAAGGAAAGCAAAAGTCATACTTCTGAGTTTTTTTAAAACCAAAACCGGTATAGGAGCCAAGCCTATCTAGTATATAGGAATACTAGTCAATACTACTTGCATAAGGGTTAAGTGACCACCAATAGACAGGAACTTATGAGCCTAGTGTGAGATCCAACGTTCGAATTTTTGAATCAACCAATGCCAATCTCGTACCCCGTATCCCAAGGGCTTGAGAAAATAGCCCAGGTACATGAAGCTTGTCGAGATAGCATCCATTTTAAAGGGCATAACTTTGGCTATATTAGTGCGAATATCCACCTCCACTTTGTTATATAGAAAACAAGATTTGTCAACACTGATACACATCCCTGATGCCTCACAGAATCTGCTCAGAATGACCTTGAAAGCGATCCATTCAGATAAGGTACCCGAGCCCAGACGGATAACATCATCAACAAAAAGGAGATGAGTAAGTACAAAGGTAGGGGAGATCTTTATACCTTTGATGAGGCCATTATCCCTGGAATCTGCAATTAGAAGATTGAGTCCTTCAATCACCAGAATGAAGAGCAGGGGAGAAAGGGGACAGCCCTGCCTGATACCTCTCGCAGCAGTGAAGAACTTCGAGGGAGTCCCATTGATAAGGACATCAAAGTTAGCTGATGTAATACACCCCATTATCCAATTAACTGCCAGAAGAGGAACCCCAATATGTATCAAAATCAGTCTGATGTAGGACCAATTAACACGATCAAAGGCCTTCACCAAATCGAGCTTAAGAATAAGAGCATAGGAATTTTTTGTCTTGACAGTATGGAGATTTTCCTGCATAATACCAATAGGATCCATAATCTGACGATTCTTTAAAAACCCAAATCGTTCAATGGAAATATGTGAGTCCAGGAAGGGTTTAAGTCGTACAGCAATGACCTTCGATATCAATTTGTAGAGCAGATTACATAATGATATGGGCTTATAATCAACAAAGGTAGTTGGCTTATCCTTTTTAGGGATAAGTGCCAAAAAGGTGGAATTTAGTGAGGGAGGGATGAAGCCCGAGACCCTAGAAAAATCCACAGTAGTGCACAATTCTTCACCCAGCAGATCAAAGAAGAAGAGGTAAAATTCAACAGGCCATCCATCTGGCCCAGGGCTCCTGTCTTTCTTGAATGAGTGTAGTGCACTTTCAACTTCAGATAATGAGACAGGTTGAGTGAGACAAGGGCCTTCAGCCAAAGAGATCATATGAGGGTAGAGTAATACAACCTTGAGCTGCTCAAGGACACAGGTCTGGTGGTCTGGTGGTCCAGATAACTATGCCGAGGCCGGAGGATGAATTTCATTATTACCTTTGTCTTCAGGTGGCTAAAAGCTTTGGACACCACAAGATTGGAGCATATGGTAAACAAAAATATTCATTTGTTCCTCATTCCCATGCCATTTTCACACTTTTCTTGTGCATTCGGACTTTTGTCCTGTTTCATATGAGTTTGCTCACATGCCTTTCTTACTAAATTTTGAATCAGGATCCTCTATCCCATAGTGTCCTTTTGTGTGAGTGGTGTACTTCAAGTTTCAGCTCACGGACGGAGAGGATCTTTTGGCAATTCAGTACTTATGATTCAGCTCCTGCTTTGATTTATGATACTTTCATAGGAGTTTTTGACTCTTTATTTGCCTTTTGGCATTCGTTTCTTGGCATGGGATCATTTATATTTAATACACTATTCACTTTGCTCCTTTCCATGGGTCCTTTGCTGTTGCTCCTTAGACCATTTTAAATGCGATGTGGATGGAGCCTCGACATAGTACCCCAGACTCCTCGAATCTGGTTTATTTCACAGGGGTTAAGCAGGTTTTCAATGCACACAGAGTTCTTCGATAAAACTGCTATACTGGAAGAAATTCTTTCATATAAATTAGCAACACACAGTCTGACACCAAAACGTTTATCAAACCCAAAAATTTCGAATGTATTCCATGCGACCGCAGGTTTGCTCCCTTTATTGAAATCAACGAACAAGATAGAATGAAATCAACAAAAGCAAACTAGAAACATGACTCAAAAGACAGCCGGGCGGATTATTTATGTACAAGACAGAAAAAATCAGACAGACTCAGGAAAAATAAGGTTTGAGAACCAAACTATTTACTGGTAGGTTCTCCTCCCACCCCTGCAGATCTTGCAACTTGTAGGTAGAAGGACCAAGCTTGGCTGCAATCTGAAAAGGGCCTACCCACAACTGCTGGAATTTGGTATGCTTTCCTTTCTCGTCATGGGGGTGGTCCCATTTGAGGACTAAGTCTCCCACTTCAAAGTCTTTTGTCCCAGCTTTATGCTTGTCAAACCATCTCTTAACTAATTCTTGTTGCTGCTTAAAGCGTTCTTTGGCTTTCGACTTGGCTTCTTCAGCTTTCAGGAGATTATATATTCTTATTTGTAAAACTTCATCATCCGACCCCCTAGACTCTTGAGCTAGAATGGAAGATGGTAGCATGATATTGGGAGGAAGGATGGCCTCTTTACCGTAGAAAAGGGTATATGGGGACACTCCAATTGCAGACTTGGGGGTGACTCTATCAGCCCAAAGGGAATTTGGTAAGGCTGAGTGCCAACTCCTCTGGTTTTCTATTACAGTCTTCTTCAGAATTCTAATGAGGTTTTTATTAGAGGATTCAGCCAGGCCATTCCCTTGCGGATAGTAATTAGCAGAATAATGCAATTTTATCCCTTTATCATGAGCAAACGCAGTCAATTTAATTGATGAAAAGTATTTAGCATTATCAAATACTAACGAAACTGGAACTCCAAACCTGGTCATGATATGATCTTGTAGGAAGCTGATGACTTCGTCTTCATTTATCTTGCGCAGTGGGATAACTTCGACCCAACGAGTGAAATAACCAGTCGCAGTAAGAATGTACTTGTGCTACAGGGACGAATTTGGCTTTATTTCTCCAATAATGTCTAGCCCCCATTGCTCAAATGGTTCCGTGATCATCACAGGATTTAGGGGCGTTGCTGCTTTAGGTTGTCTTCCACCACACCTTTGGAAAATATCACACTTTCTGATGTGTGCGTGTGCATCCTTGAAGAGTGTAGGCCAGTAATAACCAGCTCTGAGGACCTTGTGGGCTATAGTGTCCCCTGAATAATGTCCCCCAGCCATACCATCATGCAATTCAGACATTACTTTCTTAGAATCTTCTTTCTCCAAGCATCTCAGAAGGACTCCATCGTAGTTTTTCCTGAATAGTATTCCTTCAACAAGTTGATAGGAGGATAATTTAAGACGCGATGCTCTTCTTTGCTTGGAATTCCAATGTTCTGGCAGCAGCCCTGACTATAAGTAATGTACAAGGTCTCTATACCAAGACTCGGGAGCTGTAAACAAAGGGCATACATCCATCACATGTAATTCGGCATCATCTTCTCTGGCTTGTTCTTCATTGTTCCCACTTTTAGTCATCAATTTGCATAACCCTTGACCTTTGACTATAGAGGCTGGCTTGAATTCATGGTCATACTCTTGAAGAGCTGTTACCCAGTTGCCCCTCCTTTCTCCTAACTCTTTCTGTATGAGAAGGGATCTTACAGCTGGGTAGAGGACTATTACCTTGGTTCGATTCTTTAATATACAAGGCCTGAATTGCTTCACTTCCTTAAACAATGCATAAGCTTGCTTATCAATGGCTGGGTAATTTAACTCAGCCCCCTACAGACCAGTACTCATAAAGGTGATTGGGAATTGATCCCCCCCATCTTCCTTTTGCGTGAGTACAGTTGCCAGCGAATCATCGGATGCAAATGTATACATAATAAAGTCTTTATCAAAGTCAGGGCTTTTCAAGGAGGGAGCGTGTGCAATAGCAGTTTTAATTTTGCTGAAAGCGTCCTTCTCAATATCAGTCCACTTAAATTGTGCATTTTGTTTGACCATCTGTTGTAGTGGTTTGACAGTCTGAGCGAAATCAGGCACAAACATTCGTACAAAATTTATGGTTCCCATAAATGATTGCATTCCTTTTTTATTATGGGGCATGGGAATTTGTTCAATGGCCTTAATTCTTTCTGTGTCTATAGATATACCCTTCTTTGAAACTATGTGCCCCAGTAACTTGCCCTCAGTGACGACGAACACGCACTTCTTAGGATTGAGGGAGATGCCATATTTTCGATAGCGTTCGAAAATTTGCTTTAGGTGAAAAGCGTGCTCTCCTCTTTTCTTCGAGAATATTGTAATGTCATCAAGGTACACCACAGGGCTTCGTCCAATTAGTCCGCGGAAAGCTATGTCCATAGCTCTCTGAAATGTCGCTCCAGCATTAATCAGTCCAAATGGCATCCTTCTATAGGCAAAAGTTCCCCCATTTTGTCCTGAACGTTGTCTTTAATATGTCTTCTTCGGCTACCAACACTTGATTGTAGCCAGAGAACCCGTCTAATAATGAAAGCAATTCAGAACCTAAAACCATTTGTAGTAGCTGCTCCATGGGTGGCACAGGATAGTTATCTTTATCCGATGCACGGTTTAAGTTCCTGAAATCCACACACAGTCTGATTTCTCCTGACTTCTTTCTAACCGGTACCAGATTTGATACCCACTCAGAGTGTCTGACTTTCAAAATGATTCTAGCATCCAACAATTTCTTTACCTCACTCTGAATCAGTGGTTCTAGTTTTGGATGCATTTTCCTCAAGGGCTGCTGATATGGCTTGACTCTCGCCTTGATGGGAACAACGTGCTTGATGATGCTGGTATCGTATGTCTTTAACTCTTGGTACGTCCAGGAAAAGACATCTTTGTATTGTTTAAATAGACTGATGAACTTGTCTCTTTCTGTCGGCAAACAACATTTGCCGAGATTCACGAACTTAGGTGCCATTTCAGTCCCCAGATTTATCAGCTCGAACTGTAGAGTTGAGCTGTGAGTCTTCACGTTGGCGGGTCTCCTAAACTTTTCATTCAAGTCAAACATCTTTTCTAACGTTCTGACCCCTTTAGGGATGAAATTATCAAATTTCATCTCGGTCTAGTGTTCTTCATCATCAATAATCGCTCCTTTGAATACCTCGTCATTTTTTAAACATTCTATAATTTGCTGGTCATCATTGAACACACGCAGGTTGGTAATCATATCAGGTACTGAAGGCCTGAAAAGCAATTCAACAGTACATCGATTATTTGAGGGTACAAGCCTAGCAGACGAAGTAGCTAATAAGTCAGCTGCTGCGTTTTTAATTCTTGGGATTGAAATAATGTTGAATGCATTAAAACATTTAAGAAGGTCCCATACCTCATTCTGGT